>OX442422.1:6667533-6884776 GCA_949361645.1 Spongilla lacustris
CAGCAGCTTTGATATGCCAAGGCACTTCTCAGCCACGTCAAAGGCGTTGTTCAGGTTGACCAGCGGGGCTCCTGGACGCAGCGAGCCAAAGTCAACGAGGTCTGGTCTACATGTGAGAATGTCAAAATGGATCAGTCCCACAACACCACGTGCACCCCCACTTGCACTCCTCTCGCACACACGCATCCAAAGTTTGTAAGCAGCTGTACTCCAAAACCATTGGGTGCTGTATAAAATTCCAAATCCCGGCCGCAAACGCAAACCATTCCGTTACCTATGCTTGTGTATGAGCGCATTGAAGGCCAAGCCATCTCTCCAACTGGAATGGAAGTCCGTTACGCGAACTCCTGGATACCTGCGACAACACACGAGTTCAATGAATTGTTTTACCCGCCAGGATTAAATTTAATAACACGTATAACCAGCTACAATGATTATAGTAATGGTACAACAACTTACCCTGCTGTCTTTCTCTGGCACCACAGCAACAAGGCCTCCTTAGCAGATCTCATTTCCATGGATTCGTCTTCTAACTGAATGTCTTGGATTTCAAATCTCAAGATGATAGTCCATATGAGACCCAAGATCAAACGCGGGTTTCCATCCACTATATCCTCTGCTCCAATATTCTCGAGGTTCACCTATAAATGCAGATATCAATAGAGGCTAGAGTGGACGGTTTTATTTATCTTTTACTTGTGCAGGTGCTACTGTATCTAGACCATTAAAGTTTGTGCTTATGAGTTATGTCTGCAACCTTTTGATGTTGGAAGGCGGCATTTTTAAAACAGAATAACGTCCCAAGCCAACAGCGTTATCCAGCACTAGCAGTTATAATCAGTGAGTGCGTCACCTTTTTCTGCTGAAGAAAGCTGATAGCCTTTCCAACATTTTCAATTTTGTTGATGCGAAGCCGCCCCCTCCCGATCTGACCAATCCTTTCACCGGAGAGGATCTCCAAAAGCCGAATGAGTAGGCGTCCATCGCTGAGGTCTGTGAAGAGATCGTCCACGTGGAGGTTCACCTACAGAGAAAGTGTTAACTTAAGAACATTCAGAAATAGAACATTATCCTTTTCCCATAGTATCGGGTAAGCGTATCTTACCTTATCCAGAAATGAGTTCATCCATTTTGTGAAAGTTTTTTTCTGCACACTTTCTCTCTCTCCCTGCAGTTCCTTTATTCGACTGTTCGCCATCCTTGTGCAGCCCCGCCCCCTTTTACGAGTGCTAGGTTTCGCGCTCCTCTGCTAGCAGTCTCGTTTTGAAGGGGAAAAATATTTATCTGTTTTTTTTTTCCCAAGCAAGAAGAATATCCCCTTAAGGACAAACTGTAACCAACTTAGGCGCCAGATCAAGCCGCCGGACAAAGCTTACGAAGGCGGCAACAGTCGTGTGATCAAAGGTGAATGAATGCATTTTAGAATTTTGAGAATACAATTACGTACAAGCGGTGTACATCGGTAAACCACAAGTTAATTTGAACATGCGTTGCGGCTATAATCTGCGGTGTGTCCTTTTTTGTTTGTTTGTCGACCAGCCACAGCCAAGGCGTCGCTAGACAGTAACCCAAAACACGTCAGTTTTAACGCTCCCCCCCCCCCCCAACCAGAGTTGGGGACCTTGCTACATAGCAACGTTACACTATGTGGTGCCACAAGAGACCTTCGCCAGCATATCATACTACACAACAATAATAAATATGACAGATTCTGATTCAAAGCGGTCAGTAGACGAAAATTTGACAGTTGCTTGTGTCACACACATACACAAATCCATCACCATCGACAGCCACACTCCAGGGCAGGAGAAGCCCCGTTTCTGCAACAGCGTCACAAAATCTAGCAACAAACGTTCCATCAGAATTGAATGCAAAAACACAGCCGCTTCCTGGATCAGCCACATAGAGCAGGTCCTGATGAATATCATAACACAGACCACTAGGTTGCTGAAGCTCTGTGTGCTCTATAGAATGCAGAAATGTACAATGTTCTACGGAGAACACATGGACTGAAGGAGATCCAGTCCCGCTGACAAACAGGTGACCATGTGGGGAGGCAGCAACACCTGTCGTCAAGGAGGGCATTCTGCTGACCAGCACTTTCAAGGGTCGAAGGTCAGCTGTGTTAAACACCTGGACACGATTGTTGTTTCGTTCGGCCACGTACAGCCTGCTGCCTATCACATGCAGCCCACGTGGTCCATGCAGCTCTCCTATATGAGACCCTAGAGTGCCGGTGGACTTGACATACTGGCCATCGCATGTGAACTTCGATATGCAATGGGCACCTTCCTCACTCACATATATGTTGTCATCGTTGTCCACAGCTACCCCCCAGGGATGACAGAACTGATGCCCTTCCAGCTCCACTGTCTCTGAAGAGTTCCTGTCACGTATGGTGACCCGATTTGCACAATATTCGGCGACAACCATCTTCCCTCTGTGGGTGAAAGTGATCCCATGGGAATGGCTTACGCCACCAACCTTCCTTACAGCCCTCTTAAAGCGAGTCGGGGGGAGGGTGACCAGCACTGAGAAGGGACTTCCCCTGGCTGGTGCTCCCCCCACCTCCACACACAGACGATGCCAGCCCCTGGCAGCAGGACGGTACACCACCTCGAGCCCTCCATTAGCTGCTTCACTTATCACAACTTTCACATCAGTTCCGTCAGCTAGCGAAGTCATGGTGACATGCACACTTGGATTTTGGAGGACTGGTGCCAGCGGGAGGATGGAGAAGCAGGTCCTCTGCCCCAGTTCAGCCCTGCCCAGCCCAGGGCCAAAGGCCTCAGCGAGGTACACGTCGCTTTGCGAAGCGCAGGCATTTCTGATGTCCTCAATGTTGGGTAGGGAGACGCATATGTTGGGCACCTCTGATGGCTCCAGGGTGAGTTTGGAGCACTTGTCCCTGTGGTACAGCGCCTCGGCAAGGAGAGTGTCGTGGGTCACTACCGCCAGGTAGTCGTTTAATGGCAACATAAACACAGTTGAGAATGCATCAAGGAAATTGTTCAGACCGCACACGGCCGATCTCAGTGCTGTCTTCTGATCACTAATGACCTTCAGCTTGCTCTCCGTGAGTTCGTCCAACGTCCACGTCAGCTCGTCTCCTCTTCTCCGTACAAGCGTCGTCAGGTCGTCGAATGCCCCCGTAATCCTCGATGCAGCTTGGTCAGATTGGCGCACGATTTCCGCCTTCCGTTCGTCGATCAGCGTGGCAGCGAGCTCCAGTTGCGTCTTCACTTCCCGCAGCGAGTCCGACCTCTCCCCGATGCTGTCCCGAAACATCCTCGCAGCCACGCTGACGTACTCGTACGGGTGGTCCGCGTGGGAGTCGAGGATGCAATCGGAACAGACGGGCGCCTTGCAGGAGAAGCAGAAGAACTTCATGAGGACGTCGTGCTGTGCGCAGAAGTGAGAGCTGGGCGCCGCCTTCTCCGAATCCGAAGAGCGCTTGATGACGGGCGACGATCGCGGCCGTGCCGCCGCCATGATGTCGCCCTCCTTGCACACGACGCTGTTGACGACGTTCACCAGCTGACTCACGATGGACACCGTCACCAGCTGCTCAACCCCTTCGCTCGTCAGCGACGTTTCCCGCCTACATTCTGGGCACGAGATGGGCTTGCCGGGGCCCGCTGAAGCGACGAGCGAGTGTATGCAGTGCTTGCAGTAGTAATGGCAGCAAGGGAGGATCTTCGGGTCCACGAAGTACTCGTGGCATACTGGGCACGTGATTTCATACTCCAGGGAGCCAAGAGCCTCGACTCTTGACCTCGTATTCATCCTGATGTCCGTCGCTTGCGACATTGTTGTGTGCGTCGCAAACAGCGTTCATGACATAATTTCGTGGGGGGGGGGAAGCTTGAGCATGCACGGGTCTAATCTTAATACATTAATAACCTATAGACCTGTACCGTACCGTACAGTGATACAGTGACGTTGCAGGTTGGTACACGTAGATACACTCTGATAATCGTTATTTAAAAATACCCCTCGTAAAACGTTCATATTCATATCATTATGGATAGGTAAATATCGTTATTCATACCAAAGGCACACAGGAATTAATACACCAAAATTCGAGAGTTCTTAGCATCACAAATGTACACAAACCCATCCTCGTCCATAGCAACACCCCACAATTGGGCAACATCGGACACCGTTCCATTCCGGCAGAACTTGCTCACAAACTCCCCGTTGCTCCTGAAAGCGAAGATGTTGCAGCTGCAAAAGTCTGCCACGTAGAGCAGCAGCTGGTGTGGGTCGAAGCAGAGGCCACTTGGCTGCTGCATCTCACCATGCTCAATAGAGTACTTGTGGGTCCCTGTGGAGATGTTGAACACCTCCACAGCAGGGCTGTCTGACATTGTCACGTACATGAGCCCGTTTGGAGACACGACAATGTCGGTGGGCATCTTATCCAACTCCACCCCCTTCTTGACCAGTTCCAGCTCCTTGCTCAGCACCTTGATGCACCTGTTGTTCCCGTCGCACACGTACACCTCCTCCCCCACCACCCTGACTCCCCTCGGCCCATCCAGCTGGGTGGTGGCTCCCACGGACGAGGACTTGATGTACTGTCCCTCCGCGTCAAACTTTGACACGCAATGAGCACCCTCCTCACTCACGTAAACATTGTCCTCCTCGTCTACCGCCACCCCCCACGGCCGCACGAACCTGTGCCCCCCGAGCTGCGAGACCCTCTTCCCTATCCTGCTGCGCACCGTGACGACGTTCCCCCCGAGCTCTGTGACCAGCATCTGCTGCTTACTGTTGAAGACCAGGTGTAGCGCCCCCGCCACGCCCACCACTACCCTCTCCTGCTTCTTCAACTGGGACGGTGCGACGGTCACGTAGACAGGGAAGGGGTTCCCGCTGATGGGATCCCCATTCACCTCCACTGTAAGCTGGTGCCTCCCGCGTGTATGTGGATGGTAACTAGCCTCGTACATGGCCGTCCCCTGTTTGGAAACCACGGTGACGGGAAGGACGGAGCCGTCCACTAGGGAGGTCAGGTTGGCAGTGATGGTCGGGTTCTGGAGGAGGGGGCTCACGGGGCGGATGGTGAAGTAGGCCGCCCTCTTCCCCATCTCGGCTCTCACCAGACCCGGGCCGTAGGCGTCGGAGAGGTACATGCCCGTCTGTGAGTGCACCATCTCCTCAAAGCTCTCCGCGCTCCACAGCGTGACGCCAATGTTGGCCGCCTCCGAGGGCTCCGTGCAGAGGGTGGAGCATCTCTCTTTCTGGGATATCGCCTCGCTCACCACCTTCCTGTAGGCTGTCACCACGTCCAGGTCGGGCAGCAGCTGCGCCCGCTGGCACGAGGCGATGAGGTCGTCCACTCCGCTAATGGCCGACGCTAGGGACTGCTTCTGCTCCTCCAGGCGAGCCAGCTTGTGCTTCGTGAGGGTCGCGAGGTCCCCCAGGAGCTGCCCCTTACGGCGCTGGAGGGCCTTCCCCATGTCGTCAAACGTCTTCTTCACGCTCCGGTTGACGTTGTCCGAGAGGTCGGCGATCTCCTCCCGCCTGCGGTCCACCTGGCTCAGGGCGAACATGATGCCCTCCCTCAGCTCTCGCGTCGAGTCGGCACGCTGCTTGAGGGTCTCGATGCACTTCTGGGATGCGGTCACGATCTTCTCGTAAGGGTGGCCCTTGTGCAGGTAGAGGACGCACTCGGAGCACACCAGCTGGTTGCAGGAGAAGCAGAACATCTTGGCCTGGACCTCGTGTTCCACGCAGAGCGGGCCCGCGGTCGACGCGGTCGACTGCTCAGCCTCCGATCCTGTCCTGGGGCTGGAGATAGGCCTGTTCTGTTGTTGCACGTTTCCTCCGTTTTCGATGGTGTCGATCAGACGTTCCACGAAGGGTACGCTCTGGAGTCTTTCTACGTCGTTTCCGGGTAATGTGGTTTTCTTCCCACACGTGGGACAGTCGATTGTTGCCGGGTCGTCTTGGCTCCCGCTGGCGGCTAGCTGCTGAAGACACCGGGCACAGCAGTAATGGCTGCATGGGAGGATCTTGGGACTAACGAAGCGCCCGTGGCAGAGGGGGCAGGTTATGTCCGGTTCCAGTGTGTCCATAACGACCTTGGAGGTACGGCTGTCCATCATTGACCGCGAAAGCCCTATTTGGCGCGTGCACGTAACTCCGGGGTTAGTGCAGAGGAGGGTCAGTCATATGACTTCCTCGTTCCTTCAGTGGACAGAACAGGCATAACTGTCAATTGTGATTGGTAAATCAATAGCGTACCGTGACAAGACAGTATGTTATTTTTCGGGGTCGAGGCAGCATAATTATATTATAAAAATTTATTATAAAAATTAAATGCATCACGTTTAAATCGCTATAACTTCTTATTTCCTATTTCTAATATCACAGTACACCATTTCTCTGTGGTAAAATACAATTTGGTATCTTGTACTCGCTCCGTGCCAGTATTGCAACATCCGATACCTCACTAGGGGCGGCGGAAGTGGGGGGGGGGGGGGGGGGGGGGGGGGGGGGGGGAGGGGGGGGCCCCACATCATAATGTCATGAAAAAGTGGTTTGCGTGTGACGTACCATACGTAATGTGGTTTTACAAATGTGTTGATAGCGTAGTGTTATCATAATAAGCCATTGTGGGTTAAGAAGGCGTGCCGACGCTACTTGAATTAATTCATAAACCACACCATCATATGTAGCAACCGTGATGTCGATAATCACAGTCATCCAATTCTACAATTTTAATTTGATGTCGTGTTCTTATCAAATCTGTTTGCCTAAAGTAGGCAACAATGAACGAGCTGGGTCTCGTGATACCCCCATCTTAAGTGGATATACGCATATCTCTTAAGTGCAGATATTTTGGGGGACCTTCTCCTGTGGCAAATTGAGCACAATATTCACGATTCAATATTACCACAATACACATTTGATGCTTGTGTGGCTAATGTACAAAACAACTAAACAAGTGTGTGTGTGTGTGTGTGTGTGTGTGTGTGTGTGTGTGTGTGTGTGTGTGTGTGTGTGTGTGTGTGTGTGTGTGTGTGTGTGTGTGTGTGTGTGTGTGTGTGTGTGTGTGTGTGTGTGTGTGTGTGTGTGTGTGTGTGTGTGTGTGTGTGTGTGTGTGTGTGTGTGTGTGTGTGTGTGTGTGTGTGTGTGTGTGTGTGTGTGTGTGTGCGTTTACATGTGCTTATGAATGTGTTGATGTGTGCCGGTGTCGGAGGCATGGCTGTCCCCCTGGAAAAAGTGTCCCCCCGGACATTCATGCCTAGGCACGACTGTCCCCCCGGACACTGGTGCCTAGGAATGAATGTCCCCTCTAGGCATTATTGTCCCCCCATGCCGGACATTTTTTCCTAGGCACAGCTGTCCCCCCCCCCACCCCCCCCCCCCCCCCCCCCCCCCTCTAGTTGGCCCATAGCCCGACCTTCGCGTATTGGGTATCTAGCCTATACCTGGATTTGTACACATCTGATAGCGTATGTGGGCTATACTATTATCACATACAGCCCACATACGCTATTAGATGCATGGGTACAAATCCAGGTATACCCGACATTCCAATACGCGAAGGTACGGTCGGGCTACGCCCAACTAGCCCCCCTCCACGTTTTCTCGTTTATCATAAACGTTCAACCAAACACTTAGCCTTCCAATCCTCGTAACTGCTCTGCCTCATGCGTGTATAAACTAATGTTCGCACGCGTCCGTGGAGGTTTCCTTTTAGAACAGCGAGTGTTTCTGGCCATGGACGACGAAATCGTTTTGAACTCAGTTCTTGTTAAAAGGAAGGTATCCAGGCCAGTTGGATGTTCAAAATATCAGAAACGTTCTTTTAGACGAAAGCGCGTGGAAATTACAAAGTTGACAATGGCGCTCTTTATTTACAAATTGTTCCAAGATATGAGTGGCGATCAACAGTGATCAAATCGAAAGAAGAGCAGGAAAGAATAATGATAGCTTGCCACGCTTCACCACAAGGAAAATCGTCAGGCCTGGCGCGTATCCAGAATTTCAAACCTATTAACATTGTACGTCAATCGAATACGAGCGGGGGAGGGGGGGAGGGGGGGGGGGGGGGGGATCATGCACTCTTGCGATAGGCCAAATAAGAGCGGAGAGGGGAGGGTAGGCCAAATTAATACAAGTGGGGGGAGGAGGGAAGGTTAGTATCAATTAAGTTTTGTAAATATTATTCTATTGGGGGGGGGGGGGGGGTTTCAGGTAACACGGAAACCTCTATGGATATGCTCCTGATCGTTGTATAGATATATGCATGCGACCACCATGTATAGAAGCATGACTGTAACTTTGATATTGGGTGTTCACTTACTTCCAGCAAAGAAAAATCGTACAAAGTTCAAGAGTCAGTTGGCAAAGGTGTTTACAAGGCAAATGGCTCTGCACTGCATGCAGCAAATATCTGTCTGACACATGAAGCATGTTTTTTTTTTTTTTATGATATCATGGTACCAATCATTATTTTATGACCTCACGCGGATACTTGCATGCACACATATATACGATTTACATTTGTAAACATTTACACAAGAATGCCTTTCCTTGAAATGAGAGCCTTTAGTAATAAATAATTAGCTGCTCTGCACACAACCGAGCGGGCACGCAGACGCATGTAAATGTATTAAGATATATCATGGCATGCATGACGTTTGCTAATACATGCACGTATAAAACGACTAACGCATGTATATCGATCCGATTTGGTTGTATTATACTTACGCTTGTACATTCCAGGCCTGTATTTAAAGTGTAGGACATTCTATCCTAGGCACCAGTGTCCCCCCATGGGGGGACACTGGTGCCTAGGGTAGGACAATTATGCCTAGGCATAAATGTCCCCTGCGGACATATATGCCTAGGCATAATTGTCCGGGGGACAATGGTGCCTAGGAACGAGTGTCCGGGGGACAGCGGTGCCTATAGGCATGAATGTCCGGGGGGACATTTTGCGGGGGGGACAACCATGCCTACGACACCGGCTTGCATGTATATGATTTAGAATAACTGTTGCTAAATATAATATTGTCAGGGGAGGACTATTTACATGTGCTTTCATGTACTGTGTGGGTGAGTGCCTCTGCCTTTACAAACATTTATAAGCTACATGTGCAAAGACACGAGAAGCTCTTTCTGTGACAATCATTTGTTATCTAGTTGCCCTACAGCTCATAACAAATACAGTACTGCTAACACACACAATGACAAAAGCGCACACACACGTCACAGCAACACAATTCTGCTAATAGCTTTCCACAATGGTGACTTCTACTGGTGACGGTCCAAGTGTACTGCAATATTTATAATAATTAGGATCTACAAAACTAATGCCATGCCAAACTGTGTGCCAATGAAATAAAATAATGCAATGAATACATGTATGAATGACTGTACCTCATGTTCAATTAAAAAATATTATTCTGTCAGATTAGGTTGGGTATAGTTAGTATTTTGGGTTCGCTTATATAATATTTTACCTGTTTATGATTTATACATCCTGTATTGAACCTCAACTTAGTTAGAGCCAATGCCACAGCCATCCTCTCCCGATGTTTTGTCTCTGACTATTGATAATAGTAAGATGTATTTATTTATCTTACTGCTGTATCATATATACGTATCCTATATATTTATTATCATTACCATTAAAATCATAGAATACACAGCTGTAAGATAAAAAAAAAATGCATCTTACTATTATTAACCTTAATTCTCCAGGTCCAAGTCCTACGCATAGGACCAATATTTGAAAATTCATTATAAATAGAAATGCAGTTTTTTGGCATCCATTTCTCTACTGTTGTTTGATGTGTCTGTCATGCTAAATTTACCAATTGTCAGTCTGTTTTTTCAATCACACCCTTGGTTACAGATACGGTTCTTAAAAATGCATTATGTAGAGAATTTAATTGTCACAGAAAAAGGTTCAATAAATATCACTTTAAAATTTTGAAGCATGATGCGTGGGCTACTTTATACATTCTACGGCAGTGTTTGATTTTGTCATTTTTACCGAAAACGCACTGTTCGCTTTCAAGATTTTGTCCATTCACTTGGCTATTCCCGCAACATGCGTCTGACAAATACCTATCGTTCATAAGCTTATGGAGCTAGCAATTTCCAAATCTACAATGTACTTTTTATATACTTAGTGCAAAAGACCTTACAGCACTTAGTATCCATCTAGAGAATGCTATAGTGATTTAATAAACCAATCAGATTGTGCGAATCATGTCTACAGTGTATACATGTTCATGTAAGTGCATGTGGTAGGGAAACTGTTTACATGCGTGTTGACTGAGCTGGAACGTCTCCTTTCCACTCCTGGTATTGACGTGGATATTAAGAGGCAACGAGAGGTGGTCCATTGAATGTTAAGAGAGTACTTTGTGGAGAGGGCATCCCTAAGATATGCTGACATACTACTTGTGTACACCCATAGACCCTAGCATAAAGGGTCATATTCATAGTATCATACCCACTCCAGCACAGGGATACACCATTGTATCATTTATGTACAAAGTGTACACCTTAATTTGAAGGATGACTATCTAATACATGCATATACCCACCATATTTGCACCCACTACAGAATGGTGGTTATACTCCATTGCACCTTGCTGCAAAGGGAGGCCATACTACTTGTATGGAACGTCTTGTTTCAACTTCTAGTATTAAAGTGAAAGTTATGGATTTGATGAGTTGGATAATATTAATGATCCAATAGGATACTGTTTATGTATGCCTACTTTTCACTTCCTCATCGATATTACATTCTGCATGAAATACATGTGCATGTCCCTTAGGAACAGATACATCTACATGGACAAGCTAATTAAGCTATGTGGGAGGACACTATTACAGGTTAATATGTAAACGTTAGTTATCTAAATATTTGATTAATCACATGCCCTGCACCTTTTGCAACAGTTGTCTCAAGCATACACATGTAGTTTCCTGCTCACATAACATTTACCATCTTATAATGTTGGTGTCATTGGTGTATTTATAAAAAATTCCTATCTCGAGTTATACTCACCCATAAAGACGACGACGATGACTATGGACAAATTACGGTCTGGGAACGAGAACTACGAGCTTTTTTGTTCTCTTAAAGTAAACGGTCTGGCGACTTGAACAAAACATGAAAATGATCGTCTTTCCATTGTGGATCGATAGCAACAAAGAGCTACACTATCCGTTTCACGGTTCGTGAGTTATACGCGAATCGCGTTTTTAAAAAATGATTTCATGATACGGCACAAATCCTATACTGATGAGAGTTACTGGCGTAACTCTTGATTAGTTCTATCTAAGTCAAAGGTGGTTGCTAATCTGTATCATAGGGTATCACCTATATACCATTTGTGTCCAGTGAAATGCAGTTGCCTAAACTTAATTAATTAGTTCTGTATTAACCATGCATGCAACTATGCACGTGAAGCCAAAGTAAAGATAAAAATAAAATCAATGCGATGATTGATGCACAGCAATCAATCACATGGGTCTCATTCTCTCTCCTATTCACCTGCAAAAACTTGTACATAACATTATTACAACCATTCTAATGAAACAGTGCACTATCTTTTAATGCCGTCTTGTTCATTAGATCCACCATGTGTATTTTGTACCTAACATGCGGACTGAACCACATTATCATACTCACTCCAGTATGGTGGTAATACTCCATTACACCTTGCTGCATTGGGAGGTCATAGTACTCATGTGGAATATCTCCTTTCCATTCCTGATATTGATGTGAACACTATAAGAATAAGGCAAGTACACGCAATGTAGGTCCATTGACTGTAGGAGATATTGCTGCATGAATAACATGAACCATAGGAACAGATATGTACAGGCATGTGCTAATAATAATACCTTCAACCTCTCACTGAAAAATGCTTTAGACAGCACTTTAACCTTAGTTAAAGTGCGAGCGGCATTAGCAAATCTTAAATGTACTAGTGTTGGATCCTTACTTCTACAAGTAAATTGCTGTAATAAAAAAGTGATGCAAAAAAAAATACACATACACACATTATTGCTCATTCTGTGCTAATGCGTACTCCCTAAATAAATTTCTATAAATGCTGTATGAATGCAGCTCATTATATACTTAAATTTGGTGGCGAGGGTTGGCTTAAGGCCCCCCAAATCTCTCCATCTCACTTATATGTGGGTGCAAATTGTTTTAAAAAAATTCGGTGATCATATACATGTATGAAAATATTCAACTTAAAATATACATGTACATGTACTGTCCTGAAAAGCTCCTCCCTGCACCCACGGGCACAATTTTTTCCCTACCAACTTATTGCATGTGATGTCACGGAAATTTCGGTCCGCTGAAAATTTTGGTCCCGGACCAATATTTTCAGAAAATTTTGGTCCGGTCGGACCAATTTTATCTGAAAAAAAAGGTCCGTCTCCGGAAAAAAAGGTCCGGAGATTTATTTCATACGTCCGCGTGGTTGATATCAGTTTGCGAGTGATGGCGGAGATTGAAGAAACAGTTGACGATGGTTCTGATTGTGATGATCTTGTCGAGGAGGCTTATGCCTATTTAGTGTCGAAGAAGTATCCTGAATGTGTCTATGAGACCAAAACGAGGGTGACACGAAGGAAAGCGGCGAAGTTGACAATATCTGTTGAAGGAGAGCTATTGTATAAGCACAAGCAGGGAAAGGAAAAGGTAAGTAGCGTTTAATCAATACTGCCATTATCATTTTTGATATTTTTGGTAGTGACATGTATGTATGTATGTGTCTAATAAAGTAGCCATCTTTTACGCAGAAGGAAGTGCTGTTGCGTTGCATCCAGAGTTTGGAAGAGCGCCAGAAGATCCTACTGGCATGTCACATTGATTCCACTTCTGGTCACATGGGTAAGACCAGGACACTGTACAGGATCAAGGAACGATTCATGTGGCATGGCATGGTTAAAGACGTTGTTAGCTTGGTGAGCTCCGTATTTAACTGCATCAGTGTACTCCTTTATTTTTTTATATTACAAATTCAATCCTGGTTCTGTTATATTTCTGCAGCTATCAAAATGTGATGTGTGTCAACGCATGAACAGAAAGCTAACTACTGGAGTGCCTGAGCTTCATCCCATTCCAGTTAAAGCCCCCTGGTACATGGTTGGCATTGATTTCATTGGCCCTCTGAGCCCAGTTGCAAAGGACGGAAGTCGCTACATCCTCACTATCAGTGATTACTTCACAAAGTGGGTTGAGGTGGTACCTACAGTCAACAAAATGGCATCTACAATGGCAAGTTCACTGTTTAAGGTCAGCATGTGTACCAATTATTTATTTGTGCATGTAGCTATTTGTACATGTAGCTGTGCATGGCTTTACTAGTTCTTTTAGTTTGATAATTTTTGTGGTACAAAGCATGCTCTTACCATGCAACTGATAGTATGTTTTGGTGAGCTCCAAATATTTATGGTCGTGTCCTTACTTTAACTACAGATCTTTATGCGAATGGGACTACCACGTGTGTTGCTTTCAGACAATGGCAGCGAGTTCTGTAATGCACTGAATGACCAACTTTCAGAGATGCTAGGAATTAAGAGGAGGCTAACTACACCTTACCACCCTCAGGTTTGTTCCATGAATGTTATTGTGTACTGTAGTATACATATAAAAATGTGTGCACACAATCTGATGTCATCCGATCTCTCTCAACTCCAACTTGTAGGCCAATGGTCTTGATGAGCGCTTCAATCAGACGCTTCAAAACATGTTGGTGAAATATGTGTCTTCAAAGAAGGATATGTGGAGTCACTACCTAGACACTTGTGCCTTCGCATATAATTAACACTTCCCGACACGACTCTACTAAATACACACCATTCATGTTAATGTTTAAACCCTTCCAATTGATGTGGAGCTTGAGCGGCAATGTTCTGAAGATCTCTGCAAGACATATTGGGAACTTAAAGAACATCCCTATCCTGCTGTATTTTCAGAACATGCACGCATATTGGAAGAGGCCAAAGGCAACATTATCGCTGCACAGTTGAGGCAGAAAGAAGCATATGATAAAAAGCACTGCAAACCAGGCCAATTTTACTGTGACCAGTTGGTATTGCTTAAAAACTTCTCTCGTAAAAAGGTCAAGGGCGGAAAACTTACAGAAAGATTTCTTGGGCCATACACAATCATAAATGTGCTGCCAAATGGTGTATATGAAATACGCAATGAAGAAGGCAAGACTACTCGTGCTACTGGCAGCCATTTAAAAATGTACATGTCAAGTGATGCATGTTGTATGGAAGATGAAGATGAAGATCAAAGTTCTTCACAAGGAGATTGTGTAAGTAAAATTTTAGTGTGTAAATACATGTATCAGATACTTGTCAGTCTGCAGCTGATGTATGTTTACAAATACATGGGTGTATGCAACTCTCAGCCACCATGAAATATGCATTGTTTAAAGGTTACTCCTTCTGGTACTCTGGCAAGCCCTCATTCTTCTGAAGATGATTCAGATTGTTGCAATGGAGGCCAATCTAAAGGTTTGTCTTTTATATCCTTTTTCACTTTCTTAGAATATAAGACTTGGTACATTTTCAATAGACCATTCATCACCCTGTAATCGTGCCCATCAAAATGACTGTGTTGAAGTCGGTGGCATTGACAGTGGTTGCACTGTACTGGAGGATTGTTCAGTTTCTGTTAAACAAGATACCATTCGTAAGGTAAATTACTTTGTGTATAGCAGAGGAATGTACTACCTATATTGTACAAACTGCTCATTTTGATTTGGATTGCACTCTGCATTATGTGTGTAAACTGATTATTTTCCCACAGAGAAAGTGCCCTTTCACACGCGAAATGAAAAAAACAGGTAGTGGGTGGTGAATGGCTGACTGATGACCATATATTCTATGCACAAGAGCTTCTCAGAATGCAGTTCCCCACCATTGATGGATGGCAGAGCACTCTTCTAGCTCAGAACAATGGATGTTTTCCAGCCAAGATGGATGCCATTCAGATTCATATAGTGTCGGATTCCCACTGGGTAACGTCAGCACGACTTGGTGGTACAGTCACTCTTTTTGACTGCCGTAAGGTTGGAAGTCATATCTCTTCGACCCTAACCCATCAGTTATGCCAGGTGTACAGAACATCAATATGTGAGAGTGCAGGGAATTCATTCTTAGCTGTGAATGTTGCTACCGTCCAAAAACAGTGTGGCAGTGATGATTGGGTTTTTTTGCAATAGCATTTGCATTGCATGCTGCCCTGGGTCACTGCCTAGAAGAAATCAAGTTTGACCAGGCAACTATGCGAGACCACCTCTTAAAGTGCTACACTACAAGAAACTTCACTCCTTTTCCTACCAAGAAAGTGAAAAGAGCCCATCATACCCTCATCATGAATATAGATGTGTTTAGCTGTCAGATGCCTGACACCTATGGGGATATGGTGCAGTGTGGTCTTTGCGAACAGTGGTTTCACATCAAGTGTGTTGGCCTCCATACATGAAGGCAACGTACTATGTTTGGGGCCTGTGGAAATGCATAGATAGATTTTGTATTATTTTTATGGTCCTGACATCTCCTTTATCAACTAGTAGTAATCTTAGGCCTTACCTGTAACACAATTGGTCATGAGATGATCCCATAATCATCAAATACCCACATGATTCATGAAAGGTGCGGGGCTGTCAGGCCGATCTCCTGATCACTTACAGCTCGCTCCAACTGCATTTCAGCAGCAGCACATGCTTCGTTAATTCTCCTACACCACACAAATATCATATTAAAAAGACTCAGGAAGGCATACATCCACACCACCACTGATGACTGAAATGTACCACAACTGATGGCAATTTTGTTGACAGAATCATATGGCATGTGCATGTAAATGCTACACAGGTGACTAATAATTACAAAGCCTCAACCCTATGTCAGTCCAGGAAACAAGATACAAGATAGACTTCTCCCCCCACCTTAAGGCACCCCCCTCCTATCCAATTCTCACACACATCACACCATGCCCTGTACACAATCAATGGACTTGATTTCAGGGTGCTAGGGACTGCTACCCTTTTTCAAATGAGTCTGCTTGCCCAATATAGTTGTCTATTGCTCTCCCCCTCTGCCACTCACTTCCATCAAGTGCAGAAGAATGGAATTGTTCACTCTGTACATATAAATCTTGGTGTGTTAATGAACTTGACCTTTACTGAGTGAGTATTTATATACAATGAGTTGCACAACTGAACTACTACAATTAAGCAGACACATCAGGGCCAATTGCAGATCACCTACTGTGTGGCCTTGATAGAAAACGCCAAAAGGTTTTGGTTGGCCTACCATCAGAGTAGATATGCATGTAGTCTTCTACAATGAGTAAGGAGTCCCAAAGCTCCTTCTAATAGGTCCTACCTATTACATGTAATATAATAGATCGATACGAGAGCATCAGTGATTATACATTTGTATTCACCTACCACTCAATCCCGTCAATGAAGTCAAGAGACTAGTTACATACATGTATGTACTACAGCGATTACGAAGGAGATGGTGGTGAACTTCATTATAGACTTAGAAAACAACGTCCGGACCTAAAATTTCAGGGCGGACCGTATTTTTCGAAATTATCGGTCCGGGCGGACGGAAATTTTCAGCGAAAATTTCCGTCCGGGACCAAATTTTTCAGGACCAAAATTCCAGTGACAGTACACAATGACTTATGTAGTTGTCTTCCATGTCATCAAGATTAATTGCGTCAAATACATACTTCTACATCTCGGCTGAGTACATGTACAAACATTCCAAACTATATACAAAAGGACAACATAGTATGTACGTTTTATCAGCTGATCACTAAGGGTCGCTTTTCTCGGGAGCCACGCATGTGTCGTATGAAGGCGGACTCTGATTCCTTTCAAATGCTTCCATGTACAGCTTATTGTCAAAGGAAGAAGCCACCTCATGCGCCGGTGACAAACGTTGGCTGGAAATCAACTGAGCCTGAGATACTTCACTTTGAATACTACAGGTGTCTCCGTCATTCCAAAATACCACAGGCTGAATGGTCTTATTTTTTCGGTTCTTCCGATGCAGATACATTACGCACAGTGCTAGTACAAGAATGACAACTATTGCAATTGCCAAGAGGGCAGCCACTCCCCCAACCGCACCGATAGTCGTCTGGACAGCCGCTGCGGCGGCAGCAGCTCCTGCGTCTACCGTACTTGTAGTAGTTGAGCTCGAGGTGGTGACTGTCCCTGCTGTATCTGGGTTACCTGGGCAGTAGGCGAAACATATGTACATTGCTTTGGCGTTTACATGCGTTATTATTAAGTTGATAGTAGTATAATAATAATAATATATAATTGTACACCAATCATAAATTACATAATACATGTATCTGCATGACTTTAGGAACACTAATTATTGCATGGCGCCGATGTGCATTATATGCGCATTATGCAGCGTAATATGTGAGTTGCGATGAAGGCCGGATCGTGTAGTAATGTACCATATAAATTAACATTTAATACCAGAGTGCGTTGGACATGGACATATTCATATATTTATACTGATGTGGTATAGTGGTACATGTATGTATATGAAATAAGGCACGGGTATTCTTTACGAAAGAAACGGAAATTTTACCACTGTTGATCATAAAGCAGCATGAGCAAACCCATTCGCTGAACGATGGCATGATCATGTACATGCAGTGTAAGGCAGTGCTGCCGCGATATGGTCTTTAGCCGATATCACCTATATCGCGATATATCGCGATATAGGTAAAATATCGCGATATAATATCGCGATATTTTTAAGTATATTCATCGAGCAATTATTAATCATTAACCACACCATTTTCATGCAAGTTGTGTTGTTGTGGTGGCGACACAAGAACAAACGCATGCATGGGGGGGGGGGGGGGGGGGGAGAAGAGACACTGTACCAATTGGTATACATATACCGGTATACATGAATAGAGTGTTGCCAAAACGATATAAGGAAGTATCTAGCTATATCTTAACCTCGACTGTACCTTTAGAAAGGGCTTGCACCACGGCATGAGTTATACACCAGAAAAGAAATCATGCATGAAGTCACTTACTCGACGGACCGGCTGGGTAAATACATTATTTGTGGCACAAAAGCCGCACAATATCACATGCAGGAAAATTAAGATTTTAAGAGAGGATTAAATTACTCCGTGATTGAACATGAATTTTTTACTTTCCGATCACACAATGATTCCAGAATGATTTTATGGCTCCATTCATCTTCTTCATCGAAAAAAAAAGACTCGTGTTTAACGATATGAACTCTTCCGTCAAGTTCCGTGACAATATTTCAGGAAATAATACATGTCAGTATGATATGGTGCTAAGCTTATTATAAGCGTTCGCGGTTACACGTTTAAATACTTACACGGGCGGCTAAATTTCAATGGGGGCAGATAATTTACAGTATATATGTACGCAGCACCGCAGCTGAATTCGAATGCCTCTGCGCATGTAACAAAACGGCTATAGTGCAGCCAAGGCCACTTTTGGTAACCGTTGTACACTGGGTAGCCTAGCTTGAGCTAGCTCTCGCGATCGATTTGAAGACCACTTGCATCAGTTGCATGTCTGCAGCTATTGCTCAGCTAATTGAATTGATACATGCGCGCTTGTCAACCTATTATTATTATTTTTATTTTGTTGTTGTGAAAAAGTGCAGCGGCCATGGCCGCTGCTGCCGCCCCAGCTCATACGCCACTGCCCCTATGCACATGCAGGCAAGATTTCAAAGGAACGAATAAAACGTTCGCGGTTATTAAAAAAAAATTTCCGGTATAAAGATTGAATTTCGTATCTAGAATTGTGCAAATTAATCACTGAAACTTTTAAGAAATTGCCGCCCCCCCCCCCCCCCCCCACACACACACATACATACATACACAAAAGGTGTGCTTTCTAGATGCGCGTGCGTTACGTACGGTAGGAAGTGCGCGCGCACGCGTCTGTGTGTGTGTGTGTGTGTGTGTGGGGGGGGGGCGGCAATTTCATGACAGGGGCGGCATTTAATATGAATGGGGGGGGGGGCTGCCGCCCCCCCCAAGGCTATGCTAGATCCGCCACTGGGGGGGGGGGGGGGGGGGGTCCCCTTGCGATCGCCCAAAATACGAGCGGGGGGGGGGGGGGGGGGGGGGGGGGGGGGGGGGGGGGAGTTTCCTCCTTGCGATCGCCCAAATACGAGCGCGGGAGCGGGTCCTTCTTGCATTCCGAGTTAGCGACGTTTTGATGCTCCACTTCGCGCGCACTACGATTCTCTACCGCGCCATAAAACATGAATATCATTATGAACACGGTGGGGCCCCTCAAAAAGCAGTGGGCCCCCCGGTTGCCCCCCCCCCCCCCCCCCCCCCCCCCCCCCCCCCCCCCCCCCCCCCCCCCTAAATCCGGTACTGCTTGGACAGTAAACCCTCACATGTCAAGTGCAGGGGTTGTGCATGACTCTACATGCATATAGCTAATCATGGAATGTACCAACTACTCAGCAATACATCCTACCTGAGCTGGTGGTAGAATCTCCAGTACTTTGGCTGGTAGCTGTAGTTGGACTGGTAGCTGTAGTTGGGCTGGTAGCTGTAGTAGGACTGGTAGCTGTAGTTGGACTGGTAGCTGTAGTTGGACTGGTAACTGTTGTTGGACTTGTAGCTGTAGTTGGACTGGTAGCTGTAGTTGGACTGGTAGCTGTAGTTGGACTGGTAGCTGTAGTTGGACTGGTAGCTGTAGTTGGACTGGTAGCTGTAGTTGGACTTGTAGCTGTAGTTGGACTGGTAGCTGTAGTTGGACTGGTAGCTGTAGTTGGACTGGTAGCTGTAGTTGGACTGGTAGCTGTAGTTGGACTGGTAGCTGTAGTTGGACTTGTAGCTGTAGTTGGACTGGTAGCTGTAGTTGGACTGGTAGCTGTAGTAGGGCTGGTAGCTGTAGTTGTTAATTATTATTTTTAATAATTGTCTATGCACACATGCATATTGTAATCATAAAAAAATGAGTAGATACATTTCAATATCCATGCGTAGGAAATTTACTTTATCGTTCAACACTTGTCACCTCTTTCTAACATCAGGATTACATTTAGATACATTAACTTTTCACTTTGTACATGTCACACATCCCTGGTGATGTATATACTATTGTCTTCAAAGTCATTTTAATACCATCACAATGATATAATCATTATAATTATTATTATTATATCCCGCCGCTGAATAATTCTACATTGAACGAAGCGAGTGTGATGGCTGGGTCCGCCGGCTGCGTCAGCTACCAAACTTCGCAAACATGCCGCCAATGATGAAAAATGCAACCGCTTGGGCTGGGTTCGTATCCCCCTAACAGTGGAGACATATGGTTGCTGTTGGAGAAGAAGCGGGCAGCTGTCTCGGATCGCCACTCGAAATGGTTGTCCTTAGTCTTCTGCAGTGTCAAAGTTAAGCATTGCTCTGGTCATGATCAGAGAATATTATGGCTTTACAGCTCAATGTGCATTTTTTTACAAGCAGCTGTTTACATGTATATAAGGGGCATGCAGTCGGTTGTTCATTATTAAAGCTGTGCTTAATTAGCACACAATAGGATACTATAATGTACATTTTTGTGTGCATATTTAATATACCCTGTATTTTACCTAGTTCCCTGTTTTCAAATCCTAGAACGCACCAACTATTAGTTTGTGGAAAATGTTTTAAATACTGCACTTGTTTAGTAATGAATGGCCAAAAAGAGATTGAGGTTGTTGCAGTCATGCCGATTTTAATTGTAATTGGAGGGCGCTGATCCAATTTTTAAAATGATACATTTACAAATTTCTTCACTACAAAATAATAGTACTACTAATATTTTAATCATTATATCAGGTATCGCCCAGCTCATCAAGTTCTTTTTCAGTGTAAGATGGCATATGAATATCATAGATGCTGGAACAATGTGCATGTTGTTTGTTCAACTCTATCTCCCTCCTTAGTGGACATAAAAGTATCACCCAGCTCATTCTTTGTCCTTAACAGATGATAGACATAAAAATTAACGAACAGAACAATCAAATATGTAATGGACCTCTTCTCAGTTCAACAGACCAAATTTTAAGTGATATAGTCTCCATGCCCCTACACAGAGTGGGGGGATGCAATTTGCCCAAATATGTGGTGTCATTAATGCAGTTTCTAAAAATGTTCATTTATAGATGTGAATTGACATGAACGTTACACCCAAGAATATATATATATGTAAGCCCAATTTTTATTGAATTTATAGTGAAACTAACATAGGTACAACTATATACATGTACATGTACTTAAATTCACAATGCATAATCCTTACCAAAGCAGCGAACACCTGCAACATGACTGCGGCTGCAGTTCACTGGAATAGTGAAAGTGCAAGCTGTAATGTTATTTTCAGTGCCTCTGCAACCACCAATATTATGCCAAGTAACGGTTGTTGTCCCAGGACCAAAGAAGGAGTTATACAATGGAGTGCTTGCTGCAATGAAATAGCCATGACTATGAAAATTTCCATACTCTTTAATGCTTACAAGATGAGTAGCCCAACTGGTTACACACTACTCTGGCATCATTAGAGTTCCATAGAATGTCACACACTGTTCCCCACATGTTGGCATTACATACTTCCACTGTGCCTTCCTCTGGAACATTTCCACCAACCAACTGAACATTTCCACGGAGGCATGCTACAGTAACGTGTCAATAGCAATTCATGTAATAAATGTACATAAATAGACTTCAATGAAATATGTGGAATGATGCATTACTTTATACAAATACATTTTTGATGATCCTGAGGCATTGAACTTAAAATAATATTCATTTGCCGGGTTGATAGTTATAATTTTGATTGTTGCATGAATCAAGAATTAAAGCCTCCAATATTATCAATAATTATTGCTATCATGCTCCGCCCACCAGTTGAATATTTCCATGGAAGCAATGTTTTTCATGCCTACACAGATTCATATGGTTTCAAATTCATTTCTGATTACCTACATGTATATGAGTTTCCATGAAATCTAACAATAATTGCCAAATTAGTAAATAATGCATGCTATAATACTAATGAATAATTGGAAAATACTCCATAAACTTTTAGTTATGTATTTCAGTACAACTGTCATAAAGACTATCCTGAACTAAACTTTCAGAAAGTCTTATGTTAGTTGGAGTCGAATTAACTAATACAGTTTCAGAGCCATTATCTGGTCTTGGAATATTGTAAAACGTATGACAGAGATACTGCGGCTAAAGAACGTTCATGATTGCCACATTTTTGGACTTAGAAACAATACAACTCATCATGTCTTGTAATTATAATGATAATAATAATATTAATTATAATTATATATATAATACTACAATTATAACAAAATCTAAGACATATGGATTCTTAGGCAAATACACACAGAACGAGTTAACATGTCAGTAGTCCATTGCATCGACCTGTATGTCCAAAAATGTGGCAATCACGAACGTTCTTTAGCCGCAGTATCTCTGTCATATGTTTTGGAGTATCACCTATTTCTATTCTATAAAAATGCATTATTATTTGCTACTGATACGTTTTACTAGAGGGTGATAAATGAGATGTGATAGGAATTGAGATACCATTCCAGAGGAGAATTAAAGTCTCCAATAAGCAAATCGAAAAACCCACAAAAAATTAAAGGGTAATAAATTCTTAAAATCTATACCAACACAAATTTGTGCACATTATGCATTACATGTATGTACATGCATAACATACTGCATGACGTTTCGTCAGATTGATCTCCACAATCATTGTATCCATCACATAGGAAGTTGGCATTAATGCACAGACCATTTCCACATCGGAAGTTTGGAGAAGGGCAGTCTGAAAGCATATAATGTTGTATATGTGTAAATATGTTCCATTTAGTATAATACTAAATGCTAAGTGTATATGTGAATTCATGTACTTCCATCTAGTGAGAAGATGACTGCCGCACTAAAGTGAGGCATATTACTGGTTCGTATATACATCCATAATCCAGATAAGCTAGGCAAATGTACATGTAAGGGTAATTATTCTTATAGCACACATTTGCAACCATTTCATATAAACTTCAGGCTTTATTTTCCAGTTTTTGATCCCCATCAAGGCATTGAATGTTGAATTGGCTATACTTTGTAATGCAAGCCCAATCATTTGTTTTATTACATCTAATTTTCTAGTTGCCAGGCAATATGCACTTTAAAAGTCTATAACATAGTTATAAAAGCACTCCATTTTTAAAGTTTAAGTCAACATGTAAGCAAAAGAAGTAAGCTAGAGTAGAATAACATTAGCAACTGCTAAATTTCATGTGCATATTTCGGATTTGAATTTAGTTCCTATTTGAATCATACGACCTTTTAAAAACTCTACATGTGCAGTGATATCCAGTGAACCCAATTTAATGCCACTTGACCCTACATGTATTTGAATTTTTTGACCTGCAGTTACCTGACGTTGCAGAGTTTGTAAGTGCATGTACAGCTGCACCTCCCCAACATGAAACACATTATAGATAACTTTTCATCAAATACAGTTTCCAATTCAATTCGGGCCATAACATATTCCATATAATATATACATGAATGTACTACATACGCTATCATACACTGCAATTTAACTCCTTTGGATATGGCATAACTCAGGAGATGAATAGCCTGAGTAAGTATTAATAACGTACATGGAACAGAGCATTGAACACCAGCAAGCTGGTTTGCATAGCAGCTCAGAGTTGGAATGGGACTTGGAGGACAAGATAGTAAAGTTTTTTCAGTGCCGACACAGCCACCGGCCACATTCTCCCAAAAATAGTTAGATATGCCCACACCATAATAGGAGTAATAAACTGGAGCACCTGTTGCATAATTAGAAAGTATGCACACATACACTTAAGCTTTTTTAAAGAAACAACTCACTGGCATTGAATCCAAGTTGTCGGCAAACCACTTCTGCATCACGTGTGGTCCAGTACAAGTCACAAATCGCAGCCCACATATTTTCATTACAAAGGTCCACAGTTCCTTGAGCAGCTGATTGCCCTCCTGTCAGTCGAATACTTCCTGCATAGCAAACTGTAAGACATGATGAATTATACATCATTAAATATACACTTTAAGAGAATTGATGGAACCAAAGTCGAAATTAATTAAGTGTACATATTTACTTCTGGGCTTGAGAACACAGATTGAACTTGTTTATATTGTAGTATTGTTGATTCATTGTTATCACAATTATGCAGTGAATTTGATTTTATATTTAAAATATATGTATTTTCATTCCTGAAGTTCTTGTTTTGACCATTGTGCCAGTCTTGCTTGATAGCAACTTAGAAACATTATCCTGTGTGTGCTTTTCACTTTTCCACGAATGGTAGCAACAAAAAAATAGATAAATACACAATATGATAAAATTTATGTAATTTAAAGGCTGATTCATCTGAATCAAATATTTCATGTCTCCAATAGAAGGGAATTACTTTTGTATTGCCACCCACTTATAAAGAGAATATAATGACGGGCAATTTGAAAATTATGTTGATTAATTTGTAAATTCAAATATGTAGTTGTCCTCAAGCTATTTGATTCTAATGACTGAAACAATAGAGAGTGCTAGAACAAACTAAGCACATTAACATAGAGCTACACGACACAAACAATGCCTCTACAAACAAAGAGCAATTTTAAACAAACTTATATTCATTTTCATCCAGTAAAGTATGCCTTCCATCCATGGTGCATGGCACACACACACACACACACACACACACACACACACACACAACACACACACACACAACACACACACACACAAACACACACACAAACACACACACAAACACACACACTCATAACACACTTATTCTATTTATGGCCAGCTCTCTATTGCTTCAAAAAGTTACGTAACTAAGATCATAGCACAAATGAACAAAAATAAAACAGAAAATATGTACAATGTCAAATAAGCAAATATAATAATACATGCTTGTAAGTCTCGATTATTTCTATGTGGGTAAAAACGTACATGGAACAGAATAAAATTTCACAAGAACAATAAAAAAATAACGTACCACAGCCAAGCTCATCACTGTTGTCGTCACAATCATTGTAACGATCACATCGTGAACCCATTGGTATGCAATTTCCGTTTGTGCACATGAATACACCAGGCGGACATGAAGCTGAAGGATGAAATATACATTATATTGGTAAGTCAATGTTGACATTCAGTCATGTCTAACAAAACTGGTCCGAGGGTGGACCATTTTTATCCAGGCTGATACTGGACAATAAAACATGCTATATATTGGGATAAGCTGACACACCAGTGTGGAATTGATATCATGATCTGCATGCTTTGATTTGATTTGATTTTCAGCACTTATATTACACAATCAAAAAAGAAAAATAGAAAACACAAAAAAAATCTCGCGATGGCATACAACTTTCAAGCAACCTATGAAAATTGATAGGCCTGCAAATTGCAAAAGAGTGCAATATCAACAGCCTAAGTAGAGTGCAAAAAATATACTGTGATATTTGAAGAGGAGATAAATACATGCTGAGATACTGAAGTCCATATGGAAAGGCTAGCAAACAATTCTACAATTGACAGCATTAACATTCTGAATTAAGGTATGTCTTAAGGTTACTTGTGCTGATACATTTTACCACATAGCAGTACTTTGTTACTATATGATCTACAGACAGTGTAAGCAATCACTGAGTCCTTCATAACATTGCTTTATAAAATGTAATGGTTTCCATTGAATTTGAATTAGATGGGCGCAATTGACTCTCTTATGCTTCTCTTCATGCTGCTGTTTCTGTGCATTTGTGGAAGCAGGTCATTACATCGCTACCCTATTTATAATATAGATTTCTTACTTATTTAGTAATGACATAAAATTGAATCAAGATAAGCAGATTTGATGTACAGCAAAGATACTAGCTATAAACCCACATGTACAATTTTTAGGAAGCAATTAATGTAAGACCAAATTGTAATATTGACTTCACACCATGATAGTCCTAGACGTATGTCTTTTCTACTACTGATTTGTGATGATCTACATGTAAGAATGATGTTTGGTGTTTTCACTATGCCCAATGTGATTACTTTGCCAATCATTCTCTTCTTACATGTACCTGGACTGGTGGTGGTTGTGGTACTCACAGTAGGGGTGGCAGCTGTGGAAAAACGATTAAAAATGAATGAATATTTTTGTACCACATCATTTTCTGTTGCTTGTATTTTATGCATTGATCTACTAATTATCTATGCAGAGCCATATAATATGTCAATTTTCGTGCAACGAATCAATAATCTGTGACATACATGGACATACATGTCATGTATCAATGTTAAAAAGTCATCAATCTTGATCTATCTTTGGACTGACAATATAGTATTTTTTCAGATGAGAATTAAAGTCTCAAAGGAACATGAACAACAAATCTTGATTACTATCCAGGGATGCATGCACATACATTAATAGCAACACAAATCCACACACCAAATTTGCATTATGTGTATGTATTTGTATAACATACTGCATGAGGTTTCATCAGAATTGTCTCCACAATCATTGTATCCATCACATTGGTAGTTGGAATTAATGCACAGACCATTTCCGCATTGAAATCTTGTAGAAGGGCAATCTGCAAATAAATTAAATATTGCACATCTTTACATATTTTAGGATGAATTTCCTTTGATGCTATTCAAATATGCTGTTGTACCTCATGCAGCTTATTTTGGATAATCCAGCATGTGTATGGGACAGTTTGTAAAAAAATGGACCAGATTTCGATGAGGTCATGCATGTACCCCTCAAAGAAATATGGTATGATTTGATCTATGTCATGTCTTGGCTTGAATGTATGCCAATATCAGTCGGCAAGAAATAGGTCTCTTAACCCTGCATGTGGAATATGCAGGTACATGTACCTGAAAACACCAAGATGTATGCATCTATCAGGTCAAAGTGGGTCAAGATCAATTGTATTAAATAATTATATCATTTGTAATCAGAGCGATTGTCAACAATGCAAAAATCGGGTCCTGACATGCACATGTACATTGTGTACATATTATAGTTATGCTCAGAGATGATGCTATTCAATTAAGCTATTATACATGTATATACTATACTTGTACGCGCATATTGCAACTCACATGCAAGACTGAGTTGAACCTTCATGAAGCAATAACGTACATAGAGTAACTATATGGAACTGAGTATTGATAACTGGTAAGTAAGCTATAATAAACTGCATGGAACTGAGTATTGTAACAGGTACAATGTAAATAAGCATGCATTTAGTACCTACACGGTGTACTAATAACTTACATGGAACAGAGCACTGAACACCAGCAAACTGGTTCCCACTGCAGCTCAGAGTTAGGAAGGGACTTGGAGGACAAGATAGTAGAGTTTGTTCAGTGCCCACACAGCCACCAGCCACATTCTCCCAAAAATAGTAAGATGTGCCCTCGCCGTAGAAGGAGTTGTAAACGGCAACACCTGTCGCATATTTGGAGGTACAAAACTGAAGCCTACATGTATTTAACTCACTGGCATTGAATCCAAGCTGTCTGCAAACCACTTCAGCATCATTTGCACTCCAATATACGTCGCAAATAGCAGCCCAAATATTTTCATCACAAAAGTCCACAGTGCCTTCAGCAGCTGATTGTCCTCCAGTCAGCCGAATACTTCCTGCATAGCAAACTGCACAGCAAAATAACACATGTCAAATTAGCGTCTCTATGATAAACCGGCTACGAATTCGTGTAACTTTTACAGCGCGAGAAGTAACTATTTAACCGCCCGCTATAGCAATGCATGCATGGTCATCACTGCATATGCCAATGCAATGAAGTGAGATGGTCTTCCTCATGCCGGGTTGAAGAATACGAATTTTCAGGCGCTCTTTTTTTGACGACCATGCCATACGTGCCATATGGTTACGACTGCGAAAGGAAGCACTGTTAATTATGGAATGCTCGCAGGCGTGCAGTTTGCGAATGATATTGTTTTGCTTGGGAATTAATAATTCAAAGCCGGACAATGCAAGTACTTAGATCTATAGAATACATGCACCTTTTAATAATACACGCACATGTGGGCGCCCTTGATTTAGGCCTATGCCATACGCTATGCATATGCGTGGGGGGAGCGTACATACAATTTTAACGTAATTGCACAAGTGGTTTTAATCGTTCGCTAATACTATTGCATATGGTATTAGACATGCAGGTATGCGCGCATCTTCAAATCTCGATGAATATTAGTTTCATCGGGTTGGCATACGCGGGGGTACGCCTCCCGCCCCCTCTTCCTAAATTTGTGCAATAAAAACAAGGCTCAAATGCAGATAGGAAAGCAAAAAACATTTAAAAATAAAAATCCTGAAAAACGTACCACAGCCGACTTCATCACTGTTGTCTCCGCAATCGTTGTGGCGATCACACCGTGAACCTATTGATGTGCAATTTCCGTTTGCACACATGAATTGACCCGAGGGGCATGAAGCTGAAGGATGGAAGAAGCATAAATTATCATTAGCAAGACCCTGACTGTCCATCACTATTCAAAATCGCTGAAGGTCCATCCATTGACAAAATCAAAACCAAGGTTAAGAACTTCACGCACGCACTCATGCAAACACATGTACTCGCACACGCGCTCGCATGCACTCACACATTACTCTCGCTTTTCGTGTTGCCCAGAACTTCACCATCATGATCATTATGGGCCATTTACATTGATTAAATAGTCGGCGGCATAAGGTGCAACTAAATTATCAGGTAGCAGTGATCGAAGAATTAACTTTTTGTGTCCAACAGAAAATTCGCGTGCGAACAAAATTGCAATGTCCGTCATAGGTAGGTAGTTCAAAGCACCCCATAAATTTACGCCAAAATTTAAGACCACGTAACGGTACAATTTATGGCACGGGTTTTTTCATTTTGTCATGAGATCCTTACTGAGCAAAGGAGCTTATTGATACGCTAAACATGCTTTATGTGTGTGTGGATTTTGTCAAAGATAATACCTTTGGGTACATCTTTAAATAGTGTACAAGTGGGAAGATTGTGTACTGGGCAACGTACGTTCCGCTCAAAAAACGGACCAACTCCATCGCATGAATACATTATATGCACCTTATTCGTCCAAAAACGCGCTTCGTATCCACTAAAACTCATTCTTTAAACACTGTAGCGTTTATTATGACAGTTTCACGTGTTTTAGTGTAGGCGCAAGGTGCTTTCCAGATGGCGCCAAATCCCCTATTCAATAACCGCCATTTTCTCCCGTATAGATTGATACTGCGTACATGTAGGCCTATTGCTGGAGCGTTGTTTTGATATATACCAACAATTCTATACATACGATATCAGAGAAATATTTTCACTTACATGTACTTACCATTCCATGAAGACATTAGGGACATTGTATTTGTGGAACCTTATCAGGCATTTATGATGAAAAAACTCTTCAAGTACCATTTATATGAAAAGGATTTTTTTTACTTTCCATGCACATCAAAACTAGTTAAATATGTTGCCCGGACAAGCAATACTGAAGTAAATAATAGTAAAAAAAGGAAGTTATTGAGACGTAATGTGTCTTGCCTTAACCACATCACCTTTGATTCAGCCAGGCCACCAAGTATCAGTGTGCAAACCAAAAATATCTTATGTCATCAATTACAAAACCACTGTTTGGACAAAACTTATAACCACCAACACGACAGCAGAAAGCATTATTACTGAATAGACTAAAAAATCATCACTGACCCCCAGATGAGAGCTCTCTCCAAGAATGTTTTTAAAATTAAATGTGACCTCAATATATAGAAAAGAAAAAAACCGATAGACATGTCGATATATTAAATTATTCATGATCAATTATCCCTTGGTTATTAAACGTTGGGATGAATAGTTATGGTTACCAGGAAGGATATTACTTACGCTAAATGTACTTGCTACCACAGACGATTTCATGAGCGTTGATCGCAAAGCTTTCAAAACTGCCGTATGGGAAGCGTCGGATCATCGACTCGGATGGCACAAAAAATCAATTTTTTAAAATTACATGATAGCTTGCGCAATGTTCCCATTGGCAAGCAGCCTGTTGTGGTGGAGGAATCATGAGTCATATGTCCCTACCATAGCTATAAGCCAGCAAGCAAGTACTTAAATTGTGCATTTTTGCTTAGGTATTTTCCTTAAGAAGAAAAGGGTTGCGCCCATGGGGGTGTGGCATCTTGCAAGAAAGGCTGCATTGGTATATATTTCAAAGGCAAAATTCAAACTGAACTGGTTTAACTGTAAGGTGCTCCTCAGTTTATCAAGTTTGAAAAGGCTGAACTTTTTACATAATCCATTTTGATATTTTAGCTTATGTATAATTGCCAATTAAAAATGCCGGGCTTCAATTTCGTTATCTTCTCAGCCGTGTACAATAAAATAATGTCCTAGTAGATCTGGATGTGATCTTAATGCATAATGAACGATTGGTACCTCTGCAATCACCTTGCAACGTCGTAATGTTTAATTTTTAAAAAGCAGAGCTGTAGCACGTGCATGACGTAAATACGTCTCCATAATAGTGAGATCATTCTCGATTTTTCCAAAGGTATTAGAACTGTATAGATCATTGAGCATGCAAATGGGCACAAGGCATGATGTGAACGTATATAGGAAACTATGGGTAATAATCTAATAATAATCGCATTCATTGCAATAAATGAACTAGATGCGGAATTTTATTCATTTGCGCATTAGACGCATTCTTGCACAGTAACGAATAGTACACGAACTATATTTCAGGGTTGTCAACCGGGGCTGGACCGGACAGCACATATCGCGATGTATTTTTATTGCAAAATGACGAGATCTATTTAATGAGGCAGCTTATTACATTGCTATATTGTATCTGATGCTCACACATTAATGCTGCTATGTGACATTAACAGTGCAAAGCGTATGGGGCGCCACCCACATCACATCGAGGGGTCCCACTACTCCCCAATCAGCCAATTATGTATCATCTTAACTTGTACGAGCTATAATACCACCGAATAACACTCGTGCTTGCTTATTGAACTCAGGTCATAAAGATTCACCAGCAGCCAGCACATGCATGCAATAACTCACAAAACTCATCAGGCTATATTCAAATCTATAGAGCCAGCGGATCGGAGGGTTTAGTATAGGGTGATGTACCTCGTACACTTGCGAGGAAGATAGGTAGTACCAAAGCCACAGAGCAATGGAGTTTCATTTCTTTTTCCAGCAATGTCTTTAGAACATCAGTGCTACAATGAATTGCGGAAGGAAATGCTAGGCATGCATTGTGAAGTAAACAGCACGTCGATAATTGAATGCAAGACATGATTAATGATATACAGTAATTTCTATATTGAACTATTTTCGTAACTGCATGAGCACCTGATTATCTTTTACCACAAAAAACCGGTACGCAATCAATTATTACGAACTGAGCAATATTGAAATTGTCTATTCTTCATTTGACGATCAACGAATATACAGGGTGTATTACATTTGCAAAAAAAATCCAAAATATATAAGAAAACAGCTAGCCTTATATTAGAGCATGTCACAAGATTTGCAATAACTGCAGTGCCTATAAGTAGACTTGCTGGATCTTGTGATTTAAACATGACAACGATGCCACATGTGTAGATGCATTTTGGATTGGGATATGCAGACTGATGGAAATAATAAGGATCCTTGATACGTTTTAATTACGCGAGCTCTGCTTAGTTATCTCTGGTATACATTCTTTACCGTTCCCTGACCCACTGGTATCATAATGGCAACCTGAACAATAAATGGAGGCAACTTGTGGTCTGTGGTAAAATGTACTATACATGTAATTGAAAACTTGGTACAATAAGTTATAATCATTCTCCTTGAATATGTCATTTTTAAGCATCATCCTACAACTGTCACAGTTTACTTATAACGTTCAAGATATTAAAAAAAATTTGCAGCACAATGGTTGATGTAGGATTTACGGACACGAATTGAGTTTAAAGTGTAAAGAAAATAGGAATTACGCGGAAATTATACATTCATCAATTTATACTGAGCTAAATATTGCATATCTACACTTACAAGCTAAGGCTATTTGCATCCGAACGGTGAACAGGTGTGCACATTTTACTGCATAACTTCCTCATTGTGTTACACCACCAAGGAAGATCAGATTAGGTCATGGTTTAGATATCAAATTCTCTTTTCCGAGTAATACATGTATTTATATGATCTGCATTTGCAATTCTTCTGTGAGCTGGAATGATATACCGTTTTGGACAAAATGGCAACATACATCTAATTACTTTGATGTTGTTAATGTGCATGTGTGCTCTGTGCTATGCAAAATGATGGGTAACTTCTGATATGCCATACACTGTAGAACTGTAGCACAATGCCTCTTATCATTATGTGAAATCAAATTTAACTACTTCATTGTGCTAGTAAATGTAAATACATGTATTGCACAAACTCTTAGAACTTGGGTCAATTTAACTACAATCCTGTGGCTCTTTGGATTTGGAAGCTTGCAAGCATTGGCTTAGCTGATTCTGAACTATGGGCAACGTGTCATAAATAATTTCAATACCATTAAAGTGAGCACCTATATGCATTGAAGAATTTAATTCATAGAAGGACCTGACCACAGTAAAATGTACCAATCGTAGCACACAACTAATTCAACACAATGATTTAAAAAAATGAAATTCAAAAAGCTGTTTCATCTCACACATTCATCAGATCACACAAATGTTAGCAAACTTTGCAGGTATAGCAATTCCATACCAAACTCAGGATTTAAATGAAGAAGTAAGGCCATAAGCAGAATTGTTCTGGATATTGTACTTTGAAGGAGGTACAGCAGAACTATGCACCATATAAGTATAAGAGTCATCCTCCATAGTTGCAGCTACATTTGAAATCACTTTATTGTCCATATTGTCCATCTCATTATGACCATTACCGTGTAAGGAAGAGTTTTGCCTTCGATGCCTTGTGTATATCAGGATAACAGCTGTACAGATCAAAAATACCAATATAACAGTGCTGCCAACTGCACCTGAAACTCCTCCAAACAATTTAATTTGCTCTGCTCCTCCAATATCTCCAACGCTTGCTAATGAAGCTGCGCTTGAGCTTGTAGCTGTACTTGAGCTTGTAGCTGTACTTACATGCAAATATAAGATTGTGCCACCAATACACATTATGCATTATACTTACTTGTACCACAGTTCAACTCATCACTGCTGTCTCCACAATCATTGACACCATTACAGTGGTACAGTGAGAGAATGCATCTTTGATTTTTACACAGGAAGTAATTTTGACCAGAACAATCTAAAATATTGCAACATACACGCACAACACACACACACACACATACACATACACACATACGCACACATACACACACATACACACACATACACACACATACACACACACATACACACACATACACACACACAAACACACACAATATATGTACATAAGTACATATACCAATTCAATTTCACAATCATTATAGTCACATACACGAATACAATTTCACAATCATTATAACTACATATAACAATACAATTTCACAATCTTTCTGACTAATGTACTGGCAAAGTAGCATTAGCAAGATACCAGCCTGAATAATGCCTAATACAATGTATATTAAAGCCTTGTCAATTTCGATTTCAGGTGACAAGTTTTATCAAGGTTGCACAGTGCTATAGAATTTTGGATGGTTTTAACTAATATTGAACTATATATCACATAATGCACACTGCATTTCATACTCCTACATGTGTACCTTCATTACGTTTCATTAGTCTGGCAATATTTTTCAAATTCCAAATTGAGCATTTATATGTTAAACCATATCATTATTATCATATATACAGAATACAATAATGCAACCTACTATTGCTAATATTCAGGGACAAAACATTAATAATTTTATATAGTACTCAGCCGGGAAACATGAAACAAAATACATGTAGATGCATAAACTTTTAATGATTACAAATTTAAATTCTGCAGTGTCCTTTGTGACAGCAATCCTTACCAAAGCACCGTACACCCGCAACATAACTGTTGTTACAGCCCACTGGAGTAGTGAAGCCACATTGAAATATGGAACTTTCAGTACCCTTACAGCCACCAACATTGCTCCAAGTAGCATTAGTTATTCCAGGACCAAAGAAAGATTTGTACAATGGAACACTTGCTAATAAAAGTTAAAAAAAACAGATGCAAATAAACGTACATGCACAATACATGTACATGTATATAATAATTATAGAGATAACTTACTATTTGTAAAGCCCAATTGATTACATATAACCTTGGCATCCCCTTGGTCCCAAAAAGTATCACACACTCTTCCCCACATGTTGTCATCACACACTTCCACAGTGCCTTCTGATGTAGAGACTCCGCCTACCAGCTGAACATCTCCACGAATGCACCCTTTTAAAAGCAATGAGATTTAGATATATAAACTAAATGCTAAAATAAATTTATTGGATTCATCGTGCAATTAATCTGTCTGTCAGGGAATAAACTGATAATGCCACTCAGGCTAAAATACGAAACAGTACAACAGCATGTACATGTACATGTACTATATAAATGTATAATCATAATTATATATGTATATATTTTAACATAATATACTGCATTAACAATGGGTAGCATGATGGTACTCATCATAACATTATTATTATTATTGTAGTTCCTCGATATGAGCAACTTACTGCAACTTAATTCATCTGATCCGTCTCTACAGTCGTTGTGTCCATCACATCTTAAGTTATAATTTACGCATAAATTATTTGTACACTGGAAGTTTGGAGGTGGACAATCTGAAACAAAAACATATACTGTTATGATGAAGTTACCTCACAATGCAATGTATGAATGGCGCAACTGAATCAGTATTAATATTCTACATTTTTCAGCGATGGAGTACAGAGGTGGCCGCAATGCTGCAATTGCATCTCAGAGTCAATTCTACATGCCATGGTACGACTATATTCTTACTTAATTAACATTACAATAACTCATACATGTAGTTTGTCAGTTTACGCCAACATGGTCGGTTTGGCGGCCCTTATCTTAATTATCTTCGCTCGAGGGTGGTCGGGGATAAAATGAACTTAACTCCTTTCTATATCATTCCACCACGTCTGCAACTTTCCGTGCGTGATGTTTCGAACACAGCGCGTAATGTAATCGTCAATGACATGTACATGCTAAAATAAAATAACGTGATTCTTCTAGCTTTAACAGCAGAAAACGGATCAATTAAAGTAGCATAGCAAGGGTGGATCCATGCAGGATTTCATAGCGAGGTATAGGCAAGGGTGGGGAGGGATATATATATATATAATTATATACATATAATTATATAATAATTATATATATAATTATAATTATAATATTATTATAATTATAATTATAATTATAAGTGAAGACGACCTAGCCAGTAATGCCCTAGCGTTATTATAATTATATATATAATTATAATTATATATATAAATTATATATATAATTATATTCATAAGATTTAAGCCAGTGAACAACATGCGCGACTCAGTGACCCGCGGCAGAATCTAAATCAGTTAGACATACATGTACGTAATGACTAATATACATGTACATATTAAGTACTTTACATGGAAACGAGCATTGAACACCGGCGAAGTGACTGCTGGAGCAGTTGGCTTGAATGGGGTTCGGACGACACGATAGCAGCCCTGTTTCGTTGCCAGCACAACCACCTGCTACGTTGATCCATTCCAAATTGGATGATCCCGGACCGTAGAAGGAGCCATTTAGAGCAGTGCCTACGTAGGCTAGAGATAAATAAGGTGCGCACATACTAGAGAATTGTTGCACACTGTTAATGAACCCCAATTGTCGGCAAACCACTTTGGCATCATTTGCACTCCAATATTGGTCACAAATAGCAGCCCACTGATTTGCAGCACAGAGCTCCACAGTGCCTTCTGCAACTGACCGTCCGCCAAGCAGTTGAATATCATTTGCGTAGCATACTGTGTAATTATATAGAAAGCCTAATCAATACACACTCTATTTCTTAAAAATGCTATAAACATGACAAATATCAATTTAAACACTGAGTATATATATAGAATTAACATTGCTTTGAGTACCCGCCTTTTCCAATTATTTTAGTGGATGTATACAAATACTTACTACAGCCAACTTCATCGCTGTTGTCTCCGCAATCATTGTAGCGATCACACTGGTAATTTGCAGGTATACAATTTCCGTTCGCGCACGTAAATTGACGTGAGAGACAGGTGGCTGCATGGGTTTATAAGAAGGATGCATGGGGAGAAGAGAAAAAAAAAGGCTAATGTATACCGCCATGCTGCATGCGGCACACTTTATGTCAAGTGCACGCCAACCACAACATAACTATACTACGTACGTCTTCTGCCCTCATTTCATTGCCTGCAACTAGGCTGTTGCACGAATGTTCTTTTTTATAACCTGTATAATCAATGCTAGTATAGTGAACAACATGATCCTCGATCTCACGCATTGTGAATTTCAATGCAAGAGATACTTAGCTATTAGTTGCAAGAACTATACATGTAAAATGCATCACAAGATGCATGCATGTACTCTCACAAAATAAAACTACATGTACAAAGGTTTGGCACTAACACTTAAGAGTGTCAAGCCATTAAAGCACCCACCACCACCCGGTGAATTTCAAAAGCCTTCAACTGTTGCATCGCTCAGCAAAGCACCTCGTGTTTTATTTCTGCAAGAAGCAATTCCAACCATCAACTAAGCTGATGGTGCATGTTTATGATAAGCCATGGATAGCTATGGGGTGTTATCCCTACGAAAGATATACACGTCTTACGCCGGCATGCAACTGTTGCACTGGTATACCTATAACTTGTTAACTATAGTGTGCACGATCTGCTGCATTTGGCATTATTATATAACAAGGTGTGATTTGTCAGTGCGATGAAGCAAAGAACCAGTGTAGGTGTAGTGTACGCTGGAGTACCCAGATGCTTGCCATTCGAGCCCCCTCAAAATGTGTATAGCACGCATGCTGTTTTTTTTTTTTCTTTTCTTTTTTTTCCTTCTTTTCAGTTTTCTCTCCTCCTCCTCCTCCTCCCCCCCGCCCCCCCACCCCCCCCCACCCCCCCCCCCCACCCCGAATCCATTATGTGCTGGTAAACTAATGGTAAAGCTATAGTGCTTTGTTGTTCACTAATCGATGGATGTTTGTACAGCAGGTGCACGCACCCTTATTGCCTAATTTATATATTTACCCATGCAGCTGTTTTATTAAAAGTATGAAAACAACATGCATGATGGCAGTGATGTTTTATACAATGTACATGTTGTCAGAATGGAATTTAACAACAATACTCACAGGTCTCAAACTAAATTATTGTTTGATCATGCAGTATTCTTGCAGTCCATTTTTTCATTATGTAGTCACTTTTTAAAGTTACCAATTCTGTCTTTTATATTTATGTAGACTTATATACATGTAAGTAAATACACCTATTAAATACATGTTGTACATGTACATGTATATAGAAATAAAGTAACGGTGCGATTTGCGTAAGCATTTACTGCATGCGTGCATGTAAGACACTGCAATTCGTCATGCCAGGATATGCAGGTGCAGTATACGTACCTTGAGTACAGTCCAAGAGCGATAATATCGTCATGAAAACAGTTGCAATACCGATTTTCGGACTCATCGTGTAGTTAGCGTTCGGCTGTATTGTATTATCATGCGTAATATATCTAACTAGATATACACTTGCACATGCATATATATATTCAGGCGATGAATATCTGGGGCGTGGTTTAAGGGTGTCCCCCTTCCTAATAAGGGTCTACTTTTATTATCCCGCCGCTTCTAGCACATTATAGCACTTTGCGCACAAAATTTTGCACCGCTCAGTTACAAAAATTGAATCTTTTTTACATTTACAGATTAACCATTTAATTTTCATTCTAAACAAAATTTCCAATCAATTAGTTCTTGTGCAGATAAATTAAAGCAGCAGTTCTTGCAGCTGATATTGAAAAATGTGAAGGTCATTAAGGAAATAACTAGGAATGTGTACGTGGTGATAGTGATTTTGAAGGTAGCTCATGCAGTAAGTATATAAGTGATGGTAGAAGTGACAGCCGGTATAAACAAGGAGACTGAAGATGTATCGGTTTACCCGCGAACGTCGCTTATAAGCGACACAATTATTGCATACGGTAACCGCGAACGCCAACTAAAACCTTCCCCTAAACGTACATGTGGGCCAAGCAGGCCCAAGATTGGCTTAGCCTAGAGCTTCGATCGTTCCATGTGTTACGTATTTTAGACCTTAATCAGTTTCGTTCCGAGTTCCGTTACACGCGGAATAGATGTGGAATTACTGGAATAGATGTAACTGTCAGACTATGGTATGGTTACACCAACTGTACAACTTTGGGAAAAGCGCACATAATTTAATTATGTGCGCTTTCCCCAAAGTTATATAATGTGAAAATTGAATTTGTTGATGCTGATATTAAGTCAAAAATAAATAGCTTTGTTCAAAGCGACTGTATACTATACAAAATTTAGTACCTTTTTCATAGGAAAAAGTTATTAAATTTTGCATAGGACAGTTACTGATGCACACCCGTGAATTAAATAGTAGCAGGGTAAACAGAAAGTAAACCAGAAAAAAGCTAGGAGTTGTCGCAGAAAGTTACAAAAGAAAATACTAAGTGCTGAAAATGCATTATCTCACTTGTATCGAGAGTTACGTTAGTACGTAACTCTCTTCAGTACCTCCCATATACGCGCGTACGATTTGACCCCGATTATGAATGTCATTAAAAACGGGACCCGCTTCTAACGGGACTCGTGGATCGCTTAGCTCTTTGTTATCGTCGAACAAACAGTCAAAAACAACCAGTTTCATGTTTGTTAGATGTGGTTGTGGAGAACAGAACACTTGTCTAAACTTGTACCCAGTTTTTCGTTGTCGTTGTTGTTCTTGACCACGCATAATTCGAGATAGGAACACTCTTAAGAAATTAAAATCACACCAATAGCTTCAGAATTCATTGGCATTCTCGCTTCAGTGGTCAAAAAGTATCGAGGCCACATTGTACTACATGTAATATCGGTGGTTGTGTTAGCAAATGACGTATATTTAAGCATCCTGTATCTGACAGGACTCAAAATGATCAAGTAGTTTAGAACAGCTGTATACATGTAATCCAATGTGTACGGTCTGGGCACTACGTATACACCTTTTACATGTGTGTATTTGTAATTATATTTGGCGCGTATCCGGTTTGGGGACTAGCGCTATTTACTAGATATCATCGGAACCCCGAGCCAGAACTAACCGGTGAGGGCATCACCGGAACTTCGAGCCTAAAGTAAACTTCAAAAAGGCAACGATACAACGAAAATTCAGCGGCCATGAAGAGTGCAGAACATTGGGACGATTCCATCGCTTCTTCTTCTGCGAAAAGAATGCGATTCCAAGAACGCACGACCGACAGGCAAACGTGCTGTTGGAAAAATATCAGCAGGGCCGCCGAGAGGGGGGTGGGCCTGGGGGGCCGCTGACCCTGGGGCCCGTCGTTAAACATGGGGCCCGGGCCGCCCGGTTGGACTCCATTTTTTGTGTGTGTGTTTGTGTGTGTGATTGATGTTATGTTTTGATCATTGCGCAGGCGCAATAAAATTGTACATTATGCAGAATAAAATGCATAATTCATGTCCGTATATAATTTCGTTAAATTCATTTCCTAAAATGTACAAGCACAACTCCGCGGGTGGCATAAAAGAAATGAAAGGGCTGTAAGAGAAGAGAACCGCAACCTTTCCAAAAGACAAAAAAGTTTGAAATGTTTAGGCTTAGCTAGTCACAAACACCTTCACCGACATAGCTATAGGAACGACGATCGCGACCTACATAACGCCGGAATAAAATGATAGTTTGTCATTTTAATCAATGGAAATTACCCTTGGCTTGGGCTGATTGGCTACATGTACATGAAATTCAATGGAAGTAAGTAATTTATCCATGCAAGGTCAATGAAAATCTTAATTGATGTAATAATTTGTTCTTTCTCAGCGGATAGCATTATTTGAGGCTCGCCAAGCTACAGTACAAAGGGAGACACGAAGGACTGCTCATCAAGACGTGATGAACCTTACCTCTTTTTCAAGAGTTCTGAACCATGGCGCAGTTCACTGTGCATGCTCGGTGTCTCATCAGTAGAGAACAATTGTATTTGTACACTACAGGACTTTTTTTGTACTGCAAACGCATAGTATTGTTATATCATTCGTTGTACATATTACAGATCTATATGCTTTGTGCACGAGCAATCCCAGGATTGTCCTGATTTATGCTTTGCGCACAAGCTAGCAATCCCAGGATTGCGCGGCCGATCCATGGTTTGGACTTGTACCACAAACCATGGATCCGTGTAGGGTTTGCACATGCAGGACAATATTGCCCTGCATGCATTGCGCAAATCCATGCAGCTGCTTTGCGCGTTACATATATGCGTGTAGGAAAATAATGTTACGTAATCATACCCGGCGGTGTATTTTAGTCTTCAGTTCCGCTCTGTTAAGTGGAATAAATTTAGCCGTTTTGTCACTGCAAAAACTCAGTACCGAGCACTACAACTGAGCATAACGTATTGGTAGCTATGGAGGCATTCTGCAGTGATTTTGTTAACATGGATGCAAAGTCATAGGAGTCATAGCGTTTTTGACAACACTATCCCCATGCAACTCTATACATGTATATGGCAGCTATCAGTGCTGTATATGTGGGACCCATGGGTTGTTATACATGTATATGCAGGACCACATCCACTATAGCACACAGTTAAAAAGTCTTAACACATTTTCCTTGAGCACTGACTTATATAATGCAAGGCACAAGTTCAGTCACTGTGACTGTGTGCACGGCAAATTTTTTTGATGTTATGTATAAAGATATAAGTTAACTTAAGCTTTGCTCAGTATTTGAGGCATCACATACATCTAAGAGACAAGTGAAATTAGTTAACACACCACCAGAGAAGTTACACTTACCTGGACACAGTGATTTGTACATGTATGCCACAGAAACAGCCTCTTACCCTGCCGTAGAAGACTGTTTACTAGCAAAGTTGATAATAATTACATAATTAAAAAGCAATTTGACCAGCCGTTCCATCAATACAACACATAGGTCCCGCACACCCTTCATAGCACATAGGTCCACACCCTTCGTAGCACATAGGTCCACACCCTTCATAGCACATAGGTTCACATTCTTCGTAGCACATAGGTTCACATTCTTCGTAGCACATAGGTTCACATTCTTCGTAGCACATAGGTCCACTCCCTTCATAGCACATAGGTCCACATCCTTCGTAGCACATAGGTCCACTCCCTTCATAGCACATAGGTCCACATCCTTCGTAGCACATAGGTCCACACCCTTCATAGCACATAGATCCACACCCTTCATAGCCCATAGGTCCACACCCTTCATAGCACATAGGTCCACACCCTTCATAGCACATAGGTCCACATCCTTCATAGCACATAGGTCCACTCCCTTCATAGCACATAGGTCCACATCCTTCATAGCACATAGGTCCACATCCTTCGTAGCACATAGGTCCACACCCTTCGTAGCATATAGGTCCACATCCTTCATAGCACATAGGTCCACACCCTTCATAGCACATAGGTCCACACCCTTCATAGCACATAGGTCCACACCCTTCATGGCACATAGGTCCACATCCTTCGTAGCACATAGGTCCACACCCTTCGTAGCATATAGGTCCACATCCTTCATAGCACATAGGTCCACACCCTTCATAGCACATAGGTCCACACCCTTCATAGCACATAGGTCCACACCCTTCATAGCACATAGGTCCACATCCTTCGTAGCACATAGGTCCACTCCCTTCATAGCACATAGGTCCACACCCTTCATAGCACATAGGTCCACACCCTTCATAGCACATAGGTCCACACCCTTCATAGCACATAGGTCCACACCCTTCATAGCACATAGGTCCACACCCTTCATAGCACATAGGTCCACATCCTTCATAGCACATAGGTCCACTCCCTTCATAGCACATAGGTCCACATCCTTCATAGCACATAGGTCCGTAGCATATAGGTCCACACCCTTCATAGCACATAGGTCCACATTCTTCGTAGCACATAGGTCCACACCCTTCATAGCACATAGGTCCACACCCTTCATAGCACATAGGTCCACACCCTTCATAGCACATAGGTCCACATTCTTCGTAGCACATAGGTCCGCTCCTGTCATAGCACATAGGTCCACACCCTTCATAGCATATAGGTCCACACCCTTCATAGCACATAGGTCCACATTCTTCATAGCACATAGGTCCACACCCTTCTAGCACATAGGTCCACACCCTTCATAGCACATAGGTCCACATTCTTCATAGCACATAGGTCCACATCCTTCATAGCACATAGGTCCACACCCTTCATAGCACATAGGTCCACACCCTTCATAGCACATAGGTCCACACCCTTCATAGCACATAGGTCCACACCCTTCATAGCACATAGGTCCACATTCTTCATAGCACATAGGTCCACTCCCTTCATAGCACATAGGTCCACACCCTTCATAGCACATAGGTCCACATTCTTCATAGCACATAGGTCCACTCCCTTCATAGCACATAGGTCCACACCCTTCATAGCACATAGGTCCACACCCTTCATAGCACATAGGTCCACACCCTTCATAGCACATAGGTCCACATTCTTCGTAGCACATAGGTCCACTCCCTTCATAGCACATAGGTCCACACCCTTCATAGCACATAGGTCCACATTCTTCGTAGCACAAAGGTCCACACCCTTCATAGCACATAGGTCCACACCCTAACTAGCACATAGGTCCACACCCTTCATAGCACATAGGTCCACACCCTTCATAGCACATAGGTCCACATCCTTCATAGCACATAGGTCCACATCCTTCATAGCACATAGGTCCACACCCTTCATAGCACATAGGTCCACACCCTTCATAGCACATAGGTCCACACCCTTCGTAGCATATAGGTCCACACCCTTTGTAGCACAAAGGTCCACACTTCAGAAATATGCATCATTACTATAGAAGACGATAAAACCTACTGACAGTTCAACGTATCGTAAGGCAATTACATTCATGCCTTGAATATCAGGTCCGTAATTTTTATTTAGCTGATCGGATAAACTGATCATCATATTCGATTGGATTTTTTGAGCCAGAGGTTATAATTCTTAAATAAATGGCCTTGTTTAAAACCTCAAAACAACTGTACAATAACTTATTCCTACAGGAAATTTTTGTCAGTAATACAGCAGGGTAAATGGTTGTTAGACCAGAAAAAAAGATAGCAGCTATCAAACAAAAGAAAATACGGCGCGGAGTGCTGCAGAATGCATTGAGTGTAATTTCTGAAGAAGAATCTCACATGCATCAACAGCGATATTAACGCCAATCGAAAGGTGATTGATGGACTCTAATTCGAAGTTTCTAAGTAGTAGGTAAGTTGCACAGTTGACAGCTATAACATTTTGATCATGTCCAGAAATTGGGGACATGAGTGCATACCTTGGCTTACAATTGTGAATAAAAAAAATCTGATTGCACCATATAGAGCCGATCGCGATTTAGCACGCTATAAAAAAGCTAATCAATTTAAATTAGGAATAGCCATCGGCGCATCGCTGTTACATAAAATCCTCCCGAACTAACACTGCAAGCCGACTATGGCTATACGAACTGTATAACTTTGGGGAAAGCGCACATAATTAATTTATGTGCGCTTTCCCCATAGTTATACAGATCGTCGGTATAACCATAGTCCGCTTGCAATGTAAGGCTATCGTCGATTTTAGTGATCACACTATACGCATGCGCAACTTTTTAGTTGTACTCGTGCCCCTACCATTGACTGCCAATTTTCATTCTGGATGTCACATGATCTGTTATTTAACCATTTTGATCCGCCTTCGGGGTCGGGTCCGGTGTAATACCAAGATTTGTACTATTGCGGATATCATGATAGCCGCTATCAATGTAGGCTAAAACGCTAAGCCTAAGGCTTAGCGGGCTAAGGTCGGGCTTATAGAACCGCTGCTGTGGAGTAGGTACTACACATAGGTGTGACAGGCCTGGCCTACGAGCTATCTGTGCGTCGCTCTGAAGATGACCAAGACGTAGCGCTATACGATTTAGGGAGCTTGTCCAAACAAATTAGCGTCATTGTGACTTGCAGTTGGGGGGGGGGGGGGGGGGGGGGGGTTTAAAGGCTATGATGCTAACATTGTCCGCAAGTTTTGTTTTTATAATGCGGAACATCTAGCTAGCGCTGCAGCGTTGACTCCAGTGGCAGCAGTTTACAAAACTCAATGACGTAAAGGGGGTTGATATGCTAACGTCACAATGACGTTATGTTTCCAAAAATAGTTTGGACAAGCCTATTACTGGCTGGATTTTGATAACATAAAAGTTCTCGTGGAGGTGTGGTAAGGACATTACCTTCTACTAGGAGAATGCTGCACTAGTGGAATTCACAATTCACGTATGCATAGGTGGCTTCACTGCGCCCTCGATTAATCTCGTTCCCAAACCCAATATACGCAGCTGCTCTGCTACGAGGTGAAGTCTTATTTCTATCTAGCTCCGCCGGGATGTCGATGAACACTCGGCAGTTGGCTTGAGATGTGTGTGTTTGTTATGCCGTGGGCTGGAAGGAATGAAAATACACACGCACGCAAATACACCCACACCCAAACGCAAATACAAACATGCACCGTGCACGCAAATACACACACACACACACACACACACACACACACAAACACACACACACGCGCGCGCACACACACACACACACGCACACACACACACACACACACACACACACACACACACACACACACACACACACACACACACACACACACACACACACACACACACACACTGTCACACACAGGACTTAGTCATGCAGTTGAAGAAACAATACAAGCACATACATGCACCTGTCTATCAAATGTGCTGGCTCCTACAAATACTAAGCAATGACCAGTAATTTTAACACACTAGTCGCCTTGTTCTGAGCGTCAGCCATTATAGAAGCACTCTTACTAGTATAGGTACCAAAAGCACAGGGAAGCAGCGGTGATCGACGTTCAATTACTATACATGTAGGAACTGACCGTTTGCAGTCATTAGTGTACACGCGCAACCGTTAAGCGGATCAATAATCATGTTTAAATGGTTGGTTGCCCTAGCTGCGTCCTAATCAGTGGCGGATCCAGCTAGGGGGGGTGCAACTGGGTTCTGCCCCCCCGCCAAATATAAATTAAATATTCATAGCTAAGGGGCGGTGCCTTACACGATTAATAGTATGTGCGAAAACGGTTAAATGTACGTGCAAAGGCAGCAGTGCCAGCCGGTGCGGAGCCATGCAGTCTAGAACATCGGGCAGGCATACACGTGCTCTGAATTAAAACTTCCGCGACAGCTGGACACGGCTGTTTGCTCTCATTGAAATCGTGGAAATTAAGCCCTACGCCCAGAAATTTTGAAATGAACGTAAGTCCCCATGGCAACACCCGGACAACCGATGACCTGTGGAATTTGCTATACAACAAAGGACATGAAGAGAATAAACACATCAATACTCTAATATGATTTGGCACACCTCTGAACTTTGTAAAACAGTTTAAATCACGTGATTTTAGTGTGTTACTGCGTACCTGTTGCCACCCGAATGCAGCCACCTCGGATCGGATATTGGGGACATACCGAGAACAAATCGTTAGCTTCAGTCTTTGGAACGTAGAATTGCTGAAATAGATCTTTCGTGGTAAGCTGCACAGATTGTGCTACCAATTTATGCCTAGAGCTAAGCTTAACGCATTTTCTGAAGTGGTTTTTAAGCTATGGCAAATCGGCCATTTTGATCGAATTTGTTATGGTAGCGTGTGTTCTTACTTAGATGTGTGGACGTGTAAAAACGATACTATTGTAATCTAGCAGTAGGTATCATCAAGTGACTACTTCTGCCTCTTGGGAAAGGTTATAGCTGCTACCATGTCAGGAGTTAACTTATATATGCAGACTAAATGTTCCTTCATGAGTACACCTCAGCCTTTCTACTGGTACCATGTCTGGTATTGCAGTGTATAGTTGAACATTGCACATGTTAGCAGCCTGAGGAAAGGGTTAGGACCCCACATCACCCCCGACTGGAGAGGGCTGCACTGCAGGCAGAAGCATACTCTCCAGCTGGCCTAAAGCCATGCGGGATACTACTGTCTCTGCCTTCTGGTACTGGGGAGGAGGAGATCACAATGCAGCAGAGCAAATCAGTGGTGACAGATCAGTCCAAGCTAGTCAGGCAAGCCGGGTGTCACCCTTTCCCTCTTCTCACCCCTCTTCCCCCTTCCCTCCCCCCTTTTAAAAAACTTTCCTTTGTGTATACCAGTTAGATGCAGCCCATTTACCCCTATGCCACCTGTATGTGTCCATTTCTTCCTGCTTTCATTCTTGAGACTTTGTATTGAGGTATATACATGTAGATCTGTCCTTGATCACACACACACACACACACACACACACACACACACACACACACACACACACACACACACACACACACACACACATACACACACATGGTTGTAAATATTTTCAGGTCACATATCCACACACACACACACACACACACACACACACACACACACACACACACACACACACACACATACACACACATGGTTGTAAATATTTTCAGGTCACATATCAGAGGCGGCAAATTGGAGGCCACAAAGTTCTCTATCCATAATGTGCAGGAGTCACTGGCCGCCCACACCAGGCTCTTAAGGCTGCAGTCCTCACTGGTTGCTATACTGGTTTGTACCCCCACCCCCTCCCCCTGTTGTCTCTCACTCCAACGTTATGCTGTTATTTTAATAAGCTGGACCTTGCTCAAGGGGGTGCAGTCCACCAGAACATGCTTCCTTCTCCCTTGTTCAGCAGAATGTGTGGACTGGTGACACTGCCTCCTGGAACTGTAAATGAGGTAGTGTATATGTGTGAGAGGAAGGAGGTTGGATCTGACTCTGTATAGGAAAGGGGGTTGGGCCTGGGAGTTAGGCCTGTGTGGAGAACAGCTTTAGGCTTGTGTGGAGAAGGGCTTTAGGCATGTGTGGAGAAGGGCTTTAGGCGTGTGTGGAGAACGGCTTTAGGCCTGTGTGGAGAAGGGCTTTAGGCCTGTGAGAGAAGGGCTTTAGGCATGTGTGGAGAACGGCTTTAGGCTTGTGTGGAGTAGGGCGTTTTGCAAGGGCTCATGTGAAGTCACCTACCTTTCATTCCAGATCTCAATGCATCTCCACTGAAAGGAAACAGCGCCACATTTGTAGTGAATTTTCTTCTGCATGACTAATACAAATTTGCAAGATGGACAGAAGTGTTCAGCACTAGTCATCATTGTTGGCATCAATACCAAAAGAATTTTGCAGCATAGCTTTACAGTCATTTGGTCTTTACCTTTAACAACCTTTTGGCACCATCCTGCAGTGTAGTTGTATTTGTGTCATGTGGTAATCTGTTAACAAACGCACGTAAACATATAGTAAAACAACCGCAACGCGTGTTGTTTATTCATATAAAAAACAGAACAATTTGGGGTCTACAGAAAATGCGTTAAGGATTAAGGACTGTGCTTTCTTGTTGCTCCATGTTTGATGGTGAAGGTGTAGGATGCCTACCTTAATCTGTCGTTCCCGAAGTCCGCTCGAACGAGTTTTGTAAAGCTACTTTCATTTTCGCTCCCGCGTGACCGTATATAAAGTACTTGCGCAGTATTGTTACGTTTTATTTGGTGAGTGCGTACCGAGTGTTTAGAAGAAAGAATGCGTAGGCATTTAAAAAAAAAAAAGTTTATTTATGATTTATCTATATATTTAAGGGTACCGACAACGTTGGAACATATGCCTTCCTTAATGAGGTAGTTTCGATTACTGACGTGGTATTTACCGTAATGTTCTAATTACAAACCTAGTTTCCAGCCGCAAACAGCCGTGTGGAATTGTAATAATTTGTGTGTTTGAGTGAATTCAAAGGCGCCTATACAAGTCAAATCTTTCAATAGCAGCAGGTAGGCCTATGCAGCAAATCCATACCGTCAAAATTAATATTATAGTTCACTGGTTCTTTTGACGTTGAAGTTATTCTGGACTGACCAGATGGAGCCTCGGAGTCGAAAGCGACCAAGCAAAGAAGGTTTGCCATTGGATGCATGATATTATGATAGTTTGTACACAATGCTGATAATCGAAGTGCACCACCGGCCAACTTTGGTGCCACGTCACGCAGAGATAATAGAGTTTATCTACGTAGAAGAGTTATAACGTTTTTGGAGCAGTTTTTACGTACTTTTGGGGGGGTTTTCAACGCAAAAAGCGTTGGCTTCTGGGGCTCCGCCCCAGGCCCCGCTGGGGGAGCTTACAGCGCTCCCCCAGACCCCCTAGCTGGGCGGGAGGGGTGCCCCCCTCCCGCACCCTCCCCGGGGCGGCTCCGCATCCAGCTTTGCCCCATCCCCTGCCACACCCTCACCGGTGCCCCCCCCCGCTCCCAATTCCTGGATCCGCCCCTGCTAATTGAACCACTACTAAAACTTCTTTTACATCGATACCCGGATAAGGTGTAAACATTATATATTACTTGGGTGCGAGAATACGTCATTGTTGGGCGTGGCATACATGTATATATGTGTACTGTGCGATTAAATAAACAAAAAGATGAACGAGCTGCAGCCGGACGCTACGAACAAGTCAAAAAGCTTAAGCGGTATGATGTTAGGGTGATGAACAAGCTGGGAAAGGGCAGTGGCGGATCAAGGGGGGGGGGGGGTCGATGGGTTGAACGACCCCCCCCCAAAGGGAGGTCACCTTCGCGATTGATCAATTTGTTCTTCTGAAATTAATCAGCATTACATACATGTACGCCTAAGCGGACAGCATCCCCTCCACCCCCCCCCCCCCCCCCCCCCCGCCCTGTTGCCTGACCCCACCTGTCCTGAAGGCTGCGTACGCCCATGTGAAATCCGAAGTAGGCCGGGTACGCCCCCAAGTTGACACTGTTTTATACATGTATAACTGAGCTGTCGCGTTCTCATTTAACTTAGTGTGGTTACTACTCTCGTATGGTAGATGGAGAACAAGAGCTTGTAAATGCTGCACAGAAAGGTGATGTTAGTGAAGTGACGAGGTTGATCAAAAGTGGAGTACCTTTAAATCAAACTGGCATGGTGAGCCACATGTACATGTGTAGAAATACAAGCTATTGATGGGTGCAAAATAAAACGTGTGCAACACAGTCCACAATTCCTACATGTGTAAACAGTATTTCATTTCCCAAGTTGCCTTGAACATTTTCCCGTTCAAAATTGTATGTACATGTACAATGTATGAATTTAAGCAACCTGTGGGTTTGATTACTTGTATTCCTTAATTCCTTACCAGGATTATACAACTCTATTGTATATGGCATGTCATGAAGGCTAGTCCATGATGCTCTAATTGGGAAATGGAGCCTAGTATCCATTGGCAATGTGGTCCTAGCAAGCATGTGTCAACAATCCGGCACCAAGATACTGTTGTAATAAATGAAAATCTATTGGTGTGATGTCCTGGGACAACAAATAGCTAGTGTTGCGAATGAGATAGTACATGGAAATGTTTGGGCCATCACATTTATATATGTTAGCATGGAAGACTTCCATTCCATTTTGTTGGTTTCTAGGACTGAAGTACCTATAATAATTCAGGGAAGAGTTGCAGGCATTCTTATTCAATTTTCGGAGGTGAAATTCCCGGATATACATGTATGTGTTAAAATACATGTAGGTATATGATTACCAATTTTCTTGGTAATGGCTAGCTCGTGCGCGTCCACGGGGAACATGTCAGCGGACACCAGGAACTATTTTGCCACCAGTATTTAAATATACACATGTACCATCAGGCCTGGGGACGAGGCTATTCTACCTCTGGTGTGTACATTTTAGGGTCAGATTATCATCCCCAACAACGTGTGCATTTCGCTACAATCTACAACTGTACATACACATTTTAATATGAAGGCGTAAATGTACATTGTACATGACCATGACAAACCTATTAACCATTCTCCATATCTTTGAAATGGTTGTGCGATTTGCCTATTCATGAAAACAATTGTATTACATCTACATGTGTACCTACCATTCCTACTTTTACTATTAAATTCTTTGGGTGCCAGATGTGTATAACCATAATTATTATATACATGATTATGTATTTAATTTACTCCTTAATTTGTCAGTTGCTGATAACTATACTTGCGTTAGTTTCTCCCACATCAAATATGTGCACACTTAGCATAAAACCTGAGGGATGTAACGGTGACAGTTAGTGTAGTACTGTTACAGGAATTTGACTACAGTGTATTTGTAATCATAAACAATTATGTATCATACATGTGCATTGTGTATCCCCATTTATGTCTTCGGAGCTCATGCCAATAAATATGCCCAAAGAGTTAAAATGATTGTCAGATGTCTGTATTAAATGTGTCCATTAATTGTAGGACACTATGTGTGTGTGTGGGGGGGGGGGGGGGGGGGGGGCTGAGAGGAAAACATTCTCACTGGGAATGTTTGTGGTACATGTATATACATGTACATGTACATGTGTACATGTAGGATTTAAAGCCAATAAGTGTAGAAAGGAAGGGAAAACACAACATTTCTATATTCAGCAATACATGAATAAATGTTAGGCCATTCTACAAAGTAACAAATATAGGAATATGGTGTTTATGGCATCTCCAATCCCTTGTTTGCTAGTACACTGCCATTTCTTTGAAATCCTATATGTACACATACATGTACATGTGTACATGTAGAGAATTTTTATATACATGTACACTCCTAAAGAACAAATTTACAGTTGTACATACATGTACATGCTACCACATACATGTACATCACACATAATAACACAATACACACACAAACAACTACTTTCACAGATAACACTCTACAAGTAGTGTACATGTATATGTATCTTTTTGCATTTGGATTTGTGCATGTGTATGTGGTAGCATGTATGTACATGCATTGGCTCACTACAGTTTAAAAGCCTAGTCTTGTTTTCCCTTCCATCTAGCATTCCTATATCTCTACACTATTTCTACCACTTCCTATCATCCCTCCACTCCTTCACTCCACCTCTACCCTTTCTTTCTTGTCATGTCTATCTATTACAGGGTAGGAGTCCATTGTTTACAGCTAGCTTGTATGGACATCTTCAGGTAGTGAAGACACTCATTGAAGCAGGATCTAATGTTAATCAGGCTGATAAGGTTAATTTACATGTATGTACTGTTACATGTAGTTTTGTCACTCTCCTCCCTTCCTCCTTTATTCCCATAGTCTCCTCCATGAACATTTGTTAATGTCTACATGTATAGCGTGCATTAGCATAGATTTGCAATGTAGTTCACATTATGAAATGTCTCTCTGTCAATCTTTTAGGACAATATAACTCTTTTATATGTGGCATGTCAGAAGGGTCATCATGATGTAGTGCAGACCTTGTTAGGATCAGGTGCTGATGTGAATATATCAACATCTTATGTAAGTTAGTGATGGTGGTGTATTAGCATGATTGAAATGTGAGGGTCCATCTTCATGTCGTGACCAGTACTGTACATGTACATAACCAACCTTTCCATTTTAATATGAATATTACTTATAATCCCTCCCTCCCTCCCTCCCTCCCTCCCTCCCTCCCTCCCTCCCTCCCTCCCTCCCTCCCTCCCTCCCTCCCTCCCTCCCTCCCTCCCTCCCTCCCTCCCTCCCTCCCTCCCTCCCTCCCTCCCTCCCTCCCTCCCTCCCTCCCTCCCTCCCTCCCTCCCTCCCTCCCTCCCTCCCTCCCTCCCTCCCTCCCTCCCTCCCTCCCTCCCTCCCTCCCTCCCTCCCTCCCTCCCTCCCTCCCTCCCTCCCTCCCTCCCTCCCTCCCTCCCTCCCTCCCTCCCTCCCTCCCTCCCTCCCTCCCTCCCTCCCTCCCTCCCTCCCTCCCTCCCTCCCTCCCTCCCTCCCTCCCTCCCTCCCTCCCTCCCTCCCTCCCTCCCTCCCTCCCTCCCTCCCTCCCTCCCTCCCTCCCTCCCTCCCTCCCTCCCTCCCTCCCTCCCTCCCTCCCTCCCTCCCTCCCTCCCTCCCTCCCTCCCTCCCTCCCTCCCTCCCTCCCTCCCTCCCTCCCTCCCTCCCTCCCTCCCTCCCTCCCTCCCTCCCTCCCTCCCTCCCTCCCTCCCTCCCTCCCTCCCTCCCTCCCTCCCTCCCTCCCTCCCTCCCTCCCTCCCTCCCTCCCTCCCTCCCTCCCTCCCTCCCTCCCTCCCTCCCTCCCTCCCTCCCTCCCTCCCTCCCTCCCTCCCTCCCTCCCTCCCTCCCTCCCTCCCTCCCTCCCTCCCTCCCTCCCTCCCTCCCTCCCTCCCTCCCTCCCTCCCTCCCTCCCTCCCTCCCTCCCTCCCTCCCTCCCTCCCTCCCTCCCTCCCTCCCTCCCTCCCTCCCTCCCTCCCTCCCTCCCTCCCTCCCTCCCTCCCTCCCTCCCTCCCTCCCTCCCTCCCTCCCTCCCTCCCTCCCTCCCTCCCTCCCTCCCTCCCTCCCTCCCTCCCTCCCTCCCTCCCTCCCTCCCTCCCTCCCTCCCTCCCTCCCTCCCTCCCTCCCTCCCTCCCTCCCTCCCTCCCTCCCTCCCTCCCTCCCTCCCTCCCTCCCTCCCTCCCTCCCTCCCTCCCTCCCTCCCTCCCTCCCTCCCTCCCTCCCTCCCTCCCTCCCTCCCTCCCTCCCTCCCTCCCTCCCTCCCTCCCTCCCTCCCTCCCTCCCTCCCTCCCTCCCTCCCTCCCTCCCTCCCTCCCTCCCTCCCTCCCTCCCTCCCTCCCTCCCTCCCTCCCTCCCTCCCTCCCTCCCTCCCTCCCTCCCTCCCTCCCTCCCTCCCTCCCTCCCTCCCTCCCTCCCTCCCTCCCTCCCTCCCTCCCTCCCTCCCTCCCTCCCTCCCTCCCTCCCTCCCTCCCTCCCTCCCTCCCTCCCTCCCTCCCTCCCTCCCTCCCTCCCTCCCTCCCTCCCTCCCTCCCTCCCTCCCTCCCTCCCTCCCTCCCTCCCTCCCTCCCTCCCTCCCTCCCTCCCTCCCTCCCTCCCTCCCTCCCTCCCTCCCTCCCTCCCTCCCTCCCTCCCTCCCTCCCTCCCTCCCTCCCTCCCTCCCTCCCTCCCTCCCTCCCTCCCTCTGATGCTGTTTAACAAATGTACATGCACATGTACATATACATGTACATGTGCATACATGTATATAGAGGTAAATAAGCATTGATGAACGTGTACATTTATGTGTTGATTTGTATGGATGTTAATGCTGAATGCGTACAGAAGAACTGTGTGTTGAAGACCGAGGATCACCTACAGTATACATGTACATCTTGCCCCTTTAGTTCAGGAAACTCCTTTTTCCTTTTTACTTCTTCCTCTCCCCTCCACTCCTTCACTCTGCCTCCACTCTCTTACTCCTCACCTTTTCCTGCGTGACCTGTTAATGATAACATTTGTACATGTATTACAGGGTGAAAGTCCATTGTGGATTGCTAGCTTTTATGGACATCTTGAGGTAGTGAAAACACTCATTGAAGCTGGAGCTAATGTTAATCAGGCTGATAAGGTTTGTGTATGTTCTGACATCTTTATTCTTCTTTCCTCCTCCATATCATATATTCCTTATCTCTCACATTTTCTCTTCAAGTTCCTTATGCCTGTGTATGAAGTTATAAGTTCACATTATATGTTACATGTGGTTTTGATTTGTTTTGTTCTTTAGGACAACACAACTCCATTGTATGTGGCGTGCCAAAAGGGTCATCATAATGTAGTGCAGACCTTGTTGGGAGCCGGTGCTGATGTGAATATACCAACATCTGATGTAAGCTGTTGTATAAAATGTATTTACTTCTATGAAGTGATGAAATGAGTAAGATGTTTTATTGTAGATGTGGAAATGTGTGGGTCTATTGTCATGTTCTGATCAGTACGTAAACTTCAACCTCTATCAATCCAAGTGGTCTTTCTTTTTCTTGTGGATCTTACATATTTATTTATAAAACTTCACTCCTACCCTCACTTCCTCTCCCTCTCCCTCTGCTTATTATGATTACATAAGTGGGGCTGTTTACCTTATCTACATGTATATTGTAGGGTGTGATTGTGCCCTATTGGCAAAATGCCTCCACATTTAGCCTGCACATTACACATATCAGTATGCTTGTCTTCTTTGTCCTTTAGGACAATCGTTCGGAGAAAATTAAGTTTGTTTTACGTTTTTGTTACCACCTGTGTGTTTATTTGTGAAGTTTAAACATTATCATCGAGTGTCCATTTCCATCCTCCCTCATCTTCGACTGTCCCTCATCCACTTATCTCTCAATCCCTTCCTCTTCCCTCTTTCTCACCACATGTACCTCCTTCCTCCCTCACCTAAATTTCATACATTCCTCCCTTTTTCTTTCATTTCTCTTTCACCTATGCTACACATTTGTGTGAATTTGGTCCACTGGTTACATGCAACCCAAGATGATTTCTTTTGTTTCATTAGGACAATACAACTCCATTGTATGAAGCATGTCAGGAGGGTCATCATGATGTAGTGCAGACCTTGTTGGGAGCAGGTGCTGATGTGAATATAGCAAAATCTGATGTAAGTGATGTTGAATTAGTACTTCCGTGAAATTAGCACAATGCTTTAGTGTAGATGGTTGAAATGTGTGGGTCCATTTTTTCATGTTGTTTATCAGTAGATAACAACATGAAAATGGACCCACACATATAATCCTTGTCAAAATAGTGGTCTATAATGAATCCCTCCCTCCTACCATCCCTCCCTTCATCCCTCCCTTCCTGATTAGTATTTGAGGCTGTAGATGTATAGAGGGTGTGATAAGGCCAAATTAGAATGTCTTTTGCATTTTATGAACATGCACATTTATGTATTGATTTATACTTGTATGAACGGTTATGCAGATAGCGTTCTGTAGAATGTGTGTGTTTGATCACCTAGGAATATAACACCTTTTTTTTTATGCTCCCTCCACTTTTTCACACCACCCCCACCTTTCTTTCCTTCACTTACATGTACATGTACATATGTATTCCTTCTCACCTTTTTATGTGTAGCCTCTCCATAAATGACAATTGTATTACCCAGTAGGATCTTGAAATATTGCACTCATTTTTATATTTCGAGCTAATGTAAACCAGGCAAATAAGATTGGTAAATGTTCTATTTTGTTTCTTTCTTCATCTCCCTCCATCTCTCATCTTGATACCAACTCTCTCTCTTTCTTCATGTCCTTATGTTATGCATGCACATCATATCATGAAAACCTCTTACTGCATTGTTGCAACCATTCGTGTACATGTATTATAATATTATAATATAAAATTATAGTTACATGCCTCGTTTGTTCTGCTTGTAAGTCAGAATTAGTTATACTAAATGCCTGAACTAATATACCCACTCCAGGATGGTAATACTCCATTGCATCGTGCTGCAAAGGGATGTCATGCTGCTTGTCATTGCGTAGAACATCTGCTTTCAATTCCTGGTATTAATGTTAACATAAAGAATAAGGTGAGTTGGTCTCTTGAATGTGAAAAGATGTAGGTGTATGGACAATACAGAGGTATGTCCATTGGCAACAGATACATCATGTACATGTACATAAAATTAAAAAACTGCAAAATCTAGAAGGGTGATTTTGATGGACACTGTCCCATATATCAAATTCAGTGTGCTGATGCCTCGTTTATTTAGTCAATTAGTTGATGTATACATTGTACATGTGCTAACATGTTACTGAACTGTTATACCCACTCCAGGATGGTTATACTCCATTACATCTTGCTACATTGCAAGGTTATGCTACTTGTGTGGAACATCTGCTTTCAACTCCTGGTATTAATGTGAACATTGCAAATAAGGTGAGTTGGTCCCATGAAATTGTAAATGGAGTATGAATAATATCAGATGCATATCCCTTGGTAACTGATACATTGAACAAGGTTCATCCATTTACACATACATGCATGTACATTTATGTGCTAAGAACATTACATGTCAGTATATACATGTACATGTATTGTACCTTCACCCCCTCAATATTATATCCATATGTATACATTGTATCCACTATGATCACCACCTGAAAATTGCACACATCAGTATGGTGATACTCCATTACACCTTGCTGCAAATGGAGGTCATACTACTTGTGTGGAATATCTTCTTTCCACTCCGGGTATTTCTAAATATGTGAATATTGAAAATAGGGTGAGTTGGTCCATTGCAGAGATATACATGTATACATGTATACTATAACCATTTTACATGTACATACATGTACTCCAGCACAGCTATACTCCATTACACCTTGCTGCCATGGGAGGTCATACTACTTGTGTGGAACATCTCCTTTCCACTCCTGGTATTGATGTGAACAGTAGGAATGAACATGTGAGTTAGTCCATTGAATTTAAAAAAAATGTTGCTGCATGAAAATGCATGTCATTTCTGAATAGTACATGATGTATTTGCAAATAACAGTAATTGTTACCTTCCACCTCTGCATATTGGATGTATACATGTATGTACATGTGCTTTGTATTGTATCCACTGTTTTTTTTTCCCTTAATAATTGCACACTCCAGTATGATGGTGATACACCATTGCACCTTGCTGCAAGCAGAGGTCATACTACTTGTGTGGAACATCTCCTTTCCACTCCTGGTATTGATGTGAACATTACGGATATAGTGAGTTGGCTATGGAGAATGTACATGTAGGAGCATGTCCATTTAGAACATATACATGTACATGCATACATATGTATGTGCTAATAAAGGTATGTGTGAGGGGCTGTACGTACCCTTTAGAACAGTGGGAGGGAAGTAGACCTGTGTGCAAGTGGTAGATTTCTGTTTTGTGAGAGAACTACAATGTCTTGAACACATAAATACATGTAGATGTAAACAGAATAGCACAAACACGAAAAGAGCCATGGGGTTTGTGCATCTAAAGCATACGCAAAAATAAATGCACTCATTTATTTGGAGTGTGACTTGGGCTTGTGAAGACCACAAGGCTTGTATCGAATGGTAAAATAATATAGCTCATTATATAATACCACAGATATGGTTGACACACTACTTGCATGTGAAGGACAAAGGTGGTGTGAAGACTTACAAGCACTGTATAGTATCACATGTTTATTAAAATGGTGTCACAGAGTGTCTTGTGTCCTTGTTTAACCATGTGTCTATATAATGCTTGCCATACCAATTAACATTTAAGGCACCAATATTATGGTGCACAGTGCAATACAAATGCACACATACATGCACATTCATGTCTCTCATCCATTCTCCTATATGTATCACATGCCAAAAAATTAATAACTACCATTTTAATATTAATTAACAACTCAGTTTTTTGATGCCACGTTTGATCAGCCAGTGATTCAGACTTAGCTCTTGCATCATGTGTACATTGTACAGTGTACCTAACACGTTGGCTGAACTATTATACCCACTCCAGGATGGTCATACTCCATTACACCTTGCTGCAAGGGGAGGTCATACTACTTGTGTGGAACATCTCCTTTCCACTCCTGGTATTGATGTGAACATTAAGGATAGAGTGAGTGGTCCATTGAATGTTAAGAATTGTTTTGTGTACATGTAAAAACCTGTATCATGTTATTACATGTACAGTGTACATTGGGTACATGTACAATGTATGTGGCTTCTTTTGATGGGTTAAAATGGTGTCATGAACACAGAGTGTTGTTTCCATTTAGCATTCACATGCACACTCTAGGTTGAAGGGCTACCCACCATTTTGAATGAGCATTTTGCCCACTTCAGGTTGGTTATACTCCATTAAACATTGCTGCAATGGGAGTTCTTACTACCTACATGGAAGGTTTCCTTAAGATTTCTGGTGTTGATGTGAATAATAAGGATGTGGTGAGCTGGTGCATTGAATGTTAAGTGATGCACTTTTGACATCTTATGTGGAATGGGAACTTTCATGCCCGTCTATATTTACCAATAACATATGCATGTAGTTTAAAGGACTACCGACCATGATGGATGAACTATTGAATGCAATCCAGAGTGGTTGTAAGCCATTACTTCGTGCTGCAATTGATGGTCATAGTACATATTGTACTTGTGTGGAGCATCTCCTAAACACTCCTGGTATTGATTTGAGCATTATGGATAAGGTGAGTTGACCCATTGAATGTTGTTGTACTGTATATGTATAAATAGTATGGATGCAATTGTCCCTTACATGCATATACAGTGTACCTACAGTACATGTACATGTGTACATGCAGTCAGATGCCCATGTATAAATATACACAGTACATGTATGTGCTAATAACGATATGTCAGAGGCATTAGGAACAGTGTAGACCTATCAGCTATTGGTAGAAACTACACATACAAGTAAGATGTACATTGTAGAAGGTTCCCATACCACATAAGGTTTAGGACAACATGCATCATGTAACATTCAATGGACCAGCTCACCATTGATATCTTTAATGTTCACATTAACAAAATCTTAAGGAAACCTTTCACACAGAGTTTAAATTGGCATCACAAAGTGTTATGTCTTCAGTTCCCTTCGGATCTACATGTAAGGCATCTCACAATCTTCCAATTAAAGGGAGCACAAAGCTGATTATAAAGCAAAGGACAAATTCATAAGGATTGGAAAACAGCGTGCTGATACATTTAATTTCACATCCTATCTAAACAAACACATTTGATTTACTTGACACACTTTGTTAGTTTTTTAAGCTAGGTGTACATGTATTCAAGATAAACGTTTACGTTGTACGTGTAACCACAGGTATGTTCTAAATGGTCTGGGGACCTCACAAGCCCAGGTCACAAGAAGTTATCTTTTTAAGGCTTATATAAATGCATTGTACATGTACATGAAGACTTCACATTGTGTGCTGCTGTTGTCTCACAAAGCAAAACATACATGTAATTACTTGCACAAGTGCAGGAAGCCACCACTAAAGATCACAATTAAGTCTTGGTCCTAGGCCCACTCACTTTGAAATAAGGACCATTTGTGTGTAAAATGCAATTGCCAAAATGTTTTTAACTAGTCCAATCATACATGTACATGCGATATCTACATGTACATGTGTATATCAAAAATAAAAATATGATGATGCACAGAAGAAACACAACTACATGTACATGTACACAAGTCTCTTGTCCCCTCTCCTACCTACGTACATGCAAAACATGTGTAATACATTTAGTAATATTGTACAGCCTATTGATGCCTCATTTTATTGGCCACTGGGTCAGATCTATAGTTCAACCATTGCACACATTGTATACTGAACTACACAATATACTATCCAGGATGGTCGTATTCCTCTATTACTCCTTGCTGCAAGTGTAGGGGAAGATATTTGGGTGGAACATCTCCTTTCAATTCCTGGTATTGATGTGAACATTAAGAATGTGGTGAGTTGCTCCAATGAATGTTATGGTGTGTGTGTGTGTGTGTTTGATTTTAGAAGCATTGTTCCTTATGAACAGATACACCTACACTATTCGTATATGTATGTATATATGTACATATATGTGCTGATAAATGATATGTGGGAAGACTCAACATTAGTTACATGTAGGTAAAAAATTGATCTGATCACATACCCTACACCTTATCATAAATTTAGCTTCCCAGTGTGTTCCAGCTGTAATAATCATCAAGTTTTACATGTAGATATTACTACATGTATGGCATAAAAAGCCATTAACATTTACATGTACTTGTACATGTACATGAATACATAACCTCACAAGACCAGGTCACACAAACTAACATTTGCAGGCATTGATATGCATATGTATATGTACATGTATTTTGAGCAAAGACGTCCTGCTGTTCTCTCACAAAGCAAAATCTAATCAACACCAGCAAGTGCCAAAGGTTACCACTAAAGATTGCCCACCCAATTCTTGGTTCCAGGTCATCTACATGTACATAGCTCAGATGAAATAAGGGCATCTACAATGTACTACCATTATATAGGGGGGGGGGGGGGGGGGGGGGGGGGTGTTATTCTGCTTTATTTGCTCTACCACTCTGAAAATATGTATTGGGTCACACAGAATGTGAAAAGAAATTTCAAATTGTCTGTCCCCTCACAACCCCCTTGTACATGCTATTGTATCCACTCCAGCACAGGGATACTCCATTACACCTTGCTATAAGAGGAGGTCATGTTACTTGTGTGGAACAACTCATTTCCACTCCTGGTATTGATTTGAACATAACGGCTGAGGTGAGTTAGTCCATTGACTGTTAAGGGGGTACTTCGTGGTGCATGGAGTATCCCTAAGACACACTACCAATACATGTACATGTATTCTACTATGAAGTCATGACCAACTGATCTCTATTGTGCCCACTCCAGGATGGTGTTACGCTATTATTCATTGCTGCAAATTTAGGGAATACTACTTGTATGGAACGTCTCCTTTCCACTTCACGTGTTGATGTGAACATTAAGGAGAAGGTGAGTGTTGCTGTACATCTACAATGTATATACAAATAATACCATTCATAGCTGGATAGATTAATGTGATTGTTGCGTTAAGTTGTTCCATTTGATTAAGTAATGGATGTGACAGCTTGAAGTATTGGTCCATGTTGTTTTTGTAAAAGTTACATGTACATGCAAGAGGGGTTGGAGGGCCATTGCAAGGCAATGTCCTTCAAGGTCCAAGGAATTTTGAACTGTAAAAATTTCATACTAGACATTCTTGATTAACCATTCTACATTCCTACATGTACATGAAGTTAATCTTTTAGCGATGTAGACATTATGAAAGGTTTTTGTAAAAACAATTTGCTATGATGAATGGTCCATTGAATGGTGGTTACATGTACATTTACATGTGTGAGTTAATTGATTATAAGTTGCTACTGTACACTGATGTACATGTATGCCACTCTGTACCACCAGTAATCTCTGCTCTTACCTTATACATGCATTCTTGGCCATACATGCACATGCACATGCACATGTAGTCTAGGACCCTGGAACATGAGTGTAGGGTAACTAAATACTATTTCTTGCAGGGTCCCCAGGCTATAGTGTGGCTATTGGTCAGTAATTATCTGGACCATTTTATAGTGCCATGTTGATGACCATATACTGTATGAACTATTGTACCCGCCATCTTAGCTGAACTATTGTACCCTCTCCAGAGTGGTAATACTCTACTACACCTTGCTGCAAGGGGAGGTCATACTGCTTGTGTGGAACATCTCCTTTCCACTCCTGGTATTGATGTGATTATTATGAATAGGGTGAGTTGGTCCATTGGATATTAAAAGATAACTTGACTCAATGCAGATATTTGACCAGAGTATAACAGCACAATGAAGAAACATAGTTCTGAGCATGTGTTCTAGCACTACTATAGCCTTCCCTTGCTATAATAGGAATAAAACTGACCTACATGTAAATAGCATTATAAGCATTGTACATGTACTATATTTTCAAAGAAATCTACATGTATTGAGTTCCTATTTTCAACACTTCATACCACACCATTTCTTAAAAATTCTTTCACTAACCATTATAGTGAGTTCCAAGGTTTGAAAAAGTATACTAATCAGCAGAGTGCACTGATTCTGCTCGTGTACTCTATACCTACCATGTTGGCTGAACTATTGTGCCTACTCCAGGGTGGTGATAGTCCATTACACTATGCTAGGGATAATAATAATAACATGTAATGCATATGTACATGTAGTTATATGGGGAGGGAATCTTCACCCACTTATATGTATTCTACATCATAGTTTTGATGAAAGTTGTACATCTACATGTACATGTATACATTGTACCATCCAATCTGTTGTTCCCATTCCAGGATTTTTATACTCCATTACATCTTGCTGCAGAGGGAGGTCATACTACTTGTGTGGAACATCTCCTTTCCACTCCTGGTATTGATGTGAACATTAAAGGCAGGGTGAGTTGGTACATGTACATGTACATACACATTGACTGTTGCTGTATGAATAATGCATCCCATAGCAATTGATATATGTACATGTATGTGCTAATAAAGGTACATGTACATGTACTTGTACATGTGTCACATTGTGTCCACTGTACCTACATGTACATCATTTTGACTGAACTATTGTACCAACTCCAGCGTAGTAATACTCCTTTGCACCTTGCTGCAATGGGAGGTCATACTACTTGTGTGGAACATCTCCTTTCCACTCCTGGTATTGATGTGAACGTAAAGGATGGGGTTAGTTGTGCATGTACATGTATATATAAATAATTATATTTATAATTAGATCTGAGTTGGCACACTGAATGTTAGGAGTTGTCGCGATATGAATATTCAGCCTCACTTGGAATACATGTACATGTGCACATGCATACATGTACTTACCTGTCATGTAGGCCTATATGTTATACCCTTAGCAACTAGTATGAAAGGTCATATTGATTAACAAATGAGCAATTGTTCCTACTCTAGCACTGGGATATCCCATTTCGAAGGGAAGTGCATGTACATGTACATGTAATACTAACAATTCCTTTCCACTCCTGGTATTGATGTGAACGTTTTTTAAAAGACCTGCATTTTAAAAGAAAGACCATATTTAATGACCATATGTAAATTGTACCCACCATGTTTATCCTCTCCAGAATGGCAGTACACCATTACACTGTGCTGCAAAGGGAGGTCATACTACTTGTGTGGAACATCTCCTTTCCACTCCTGGTATTGATGTGAACATTAAGAATAACGTGAGTTGGTACTGTACATGTGTACATGCACATGCATATGCATGGTGGTTATGTGTGTGTGGAAGGGAGCTATTTCCAGAAATTTTGCAAAAATAATTATTGTTTTAAAAGTGTCAAATTGATGACCACTCATACTACAATGTATTGCACCCATTTCAGTATGGTACATGTAATTCTCCATTACACCTTGCTACAAGGGAAGGTCATACTGCTTGTGTGGAACGTTTCCTTTCCACTCCTGGTATTGATGTGAACATTGAGGATAATGTGAGTTTTTTCATTGAATGTTGCTGTATACATAATGTGCATTCATCTACATTACGTTAATGGAAACAGTGGGAGGAGGGACATAGACCTCCTGTGTAGAGCTTTGATTAGTACAGTAGGGCAGCCACTTACATTGTGTATGTCCAATCAGGTAAAAACACTAGCTTCAGTAGCTTGGTGCCATCAACTTGCTCTTGTTCCATAGTCCAACAAGCAGTCAGCTGACCATTACTAGTGATGTAAATGGTGTTTATTTGGGGCTCCTGTGTGCGTTTTTTTGTATGTGTTTGATCTGTGTGTGTGTGTGTGTGTGTGTGTGTGTGTGTGTGTGTGTGTGTGTGTGTGTGTATGTACATGTAGGTGCTTGTACTGTTTCTCTTTTTTAAAAGGAGATGTTGCCATTGTATCAGATGATCTTGGAGGGGGCGTGGTTTGGAGTTGAATCATCTGACCTGAGGTTGTTATTGACAACCTTTGTGGGGAGAGGGTGGGGTTGTTTACCATGTCCTTGGCAAGGTTTCTAATATTCTGGCTCGTTTTAGTGAGGAGCAGTAAATATATATATATATGCCTTTGTAGGAGCTACATGTACATGTACATGTACATGTACATGTAGTTTACACGAAGTACATGTAGTAGTTTTGTCTAAGTGGGAATACATCTACATGCATGTACATGTATGACTCATGTGTTAATTGGAAAAGCCCAATGTCTACGGAGTTGGATTGAGGAATTGGGATCTTGATCATTTAGGGTTGCCATGTTGCCCTGCGAATAGTGCGGGTTTTGTAGTCTTTGAGGTTGATGTAATGGAGATACATTTATGCTTTCCCATATTAGTCAATGTATTAGTGCATACACATGCCATTACTTACCTGTTCATTCTCAGCATGTTGGATATTCTCTATGAGAATGGTGATGATGGTATACTGATCCTACATTAGAGTGACAACATGGATATGTGGGGTATACATGTATGTGGAAGGGATCTACATGTGTGTCAACCCAAAAAAATGTTTGTCAACATTTCATGCAGTTTTGATGATTATTAATGGTCATATTGATGACTGGCCAACCGATATTGCACCCATTTCAGTGTGGTGATTCTCCATTACACCTTGCTGCAATGGAAGGGCATACTACTTGTGTGGAATGTCTCCTTTCAACTCCTGGTATTGATGTGAACATTAAAGATATGGTGAGTTTTTCCATTGAATGTTATTTGTCTACATGATGCTTAGCGATTGTATTGAGAACAGTGTGAGGGACATAGACCGCGGTACAGAGTTTTGTTTTGTACTGTAGGGCAGGCAGTCATGTCCAATAATGTAAAAGCACAAGCTTGGTGCCTGCAATTTGCTACTGTCACACAATCCAACTTGCAGTCAGCTGATGCCTCAATCCATTCCATGTACAATGTACATGTACATGTACTTGTACCTGTATGCATTTGCTTGTGCTCTAGCTCCATTAGGAGATGTCATTGAGCTGTACACATTGTGTACGTACATGTACATGTATATGTAGATGATGTACATGTAGATGATCCTCGTTCGGGGGGGGGGGGGGGGGGGGGGGGGGGGGGGGTTGGAGGTAAATAATCTGATCTTATATACATTGTAAATGTGTTATTGACATTTGATGCAACTTCTGTGCCAAGAGGGTGGTGTGGTTTACCCTACATGTACATGTAGTATCTGGGTTTGTTCTAGGGAGGATTAATAAATACATGTACATGTACATGGAGACAAATATACAATGTAGGGCTCATGTGTTAATTGGAGTAGCCCCTGCATTTGGAGTGGGAATGAGGAATTGGGGTCTTGGTCATTTACAATGTACAGATTTAGGGGTGACAAATATACTGGCCTGTGAACTAGTGGGTGATGTAATGAAAGTACATTATTATATTGGGCAATATATTATTATCTACATAACATTCCTTTCCTGTGCAGTTTCAGTACATGTGTACATTGTATGTTAAATATTCTCTATGAGAAAGTTGATAGCATACAAATCCAACATGACAGTTTCTATCACTATTGTAAATGTGGACAAATCAAATCAGGTGACAGTACTAGGTCCATGAGAAATGAAGCAGAGAAATATAATAATGCTGTACAGGTTAGATATACTGATGTTGCACAACCTTTGACTATGCCAGCACTTATAGGCAACAGCTGCACCTGAAGCAAATTTAGAAAAAGTTGTTTCATGCCTCTTTTAGAGCCATATATAAAAAATTTTGCTCCACCATGCACATTCTTTTGCACAGCACATTTTACATGCCACCGTCACTACTTCACATATGGTACACGAAGTACACTGTACAACACATACTGCACATTTTCAGGGGCTAACGATAAATTTTGCCTACATTTATTTCCTGGAGAATAAAAAACCTAAGCGAAAGCAAAATAAGCTGCTCAAATGATTTGTTTATGCCTTCAAACAGTTTGCCATTCATTGCCTCATCTTCAGTTGCATAGTGTGCACAGGTGGGTATACATGTAGTGGTATCCTGCCAAACGAATTACCTTCTATCCTCAGATACACATGTACATGTTGGCTAAGGCCTACATACAAACATGTACATACATGTATACAACTGTAGCATTGGTAGCTCTACTAGCCTTCACTCCCGCATTCGATAATTAAGATAAGGGTGTTTGGTGGTGACTGGCATGTCAAAGGCAGCTGATTTTCCCATGCCAGTTGGCTGGTGGATGAGAGTGTTATGGTCTAGAGAAGGGTCATTCCCAGCTTTTAGTGTCACACTGAGATTGGCTTGATTTTCTTAATGTTTTCATCGGGTAAACCCTAGGCATCCTACGAGGAGTTTAATTTAGCAGTAACTGGCAAAGTTTATTTTATAAGCGTAATGATAGGGACACAATTAAATGTATGAACAATTTTTGAGGTTCACAGGCTCTGCTGGAGAGCGATGCCTATTCATTATAGTAGTAAAAATGATCACTACAACATTTCTACTTGAAGCTTTTGTATCCAAGACCACATTGTAGATTAACCAATTAACACTTTGTTTGATACGTATACGTTTTCTCTATCACTGTTTGAGGCCTCCTCCATCACCCCAGCCTCTCCTATTTCCTATGTACATGTTTGTGTATTTTCATATGCACAAATACATGTACATATACCTGCATAAATGTATACATATGTGCACCCCAGTCTTCATACATGTAGTTTGGAGGTCCATGTTGAGGAACATGAGTTACATGTATGTGTGGTTATAATAGTGCAGCACATTATGCATGCAGGTACATACACAATGTTATATGGAACAAGACAATCCTAAAGTGAAGTCATACATGTATACAATGTATGAGTTGCAGGGTGATTAGCTTTATGTTCATGTTATTGCTACCTGTACATGTACATGCACATTTATCAATGCATATTGACTGAACAGAGTAGTGATAGACCATTACACTATGCTGCCAAAGGAGGTCATACTGCTTGTGTGGAACATCTTCTTTCCTCTTCTGGTATTGATGTGAACATTACAAATGGGGTGAGTTTATTGCCTATGCACATTTGCACATACATTTACATGTACATGTGCCTATTAATAATTAAGTGGCATGGGATCTTATAATAGAGCTACATGTAACTACTTCAAACCTCACCAAAATGTACATTAAAATGTATATTTACATGCAGTTCTTGTATTGGTTACTATATTATAATTTGCATACATGTAAGGACGCACATGATTTTAACTAAACTGTAACAAAATTGCACATACATTTAGGAATGAAAAAGTATGTATATGTACATGTACATGTAGCAATGTAGGATTAATTTTAGGTGGCAATTGAATAAGAAATAAATAGACAAGTGATTTGGAATAATAACATTTATTATACAGACCTACAACAATGTACGTATTGATGATACCATACATGTAATTCAGGCATTCCATTTCCTTAATTATCAAATATATGTGCAAGTACATATACATTTCCTAGTGAAGAAAGGCAAATGTTCATGCAAAATTGTCCCCTTACAGTAACATATGAAATGAAGCACAGTTTTTACAAAATCACACCATACATGTAGATCTAGCTGCATTAGCGTGTTTATACATGTATGCGCTAATTGTAAACATTAATGCTTTATATGGTTATTGTTATGAAGTATGTTTACATGTTATATTCCAAAGTGAAGAGGGGATACAAAAAAAATCTCTGTCGTCCTTCTTTGTAAATGCAGTGTATAATGCTACAATTTTTAAATAATGACATACATGTAATTGATCATATTGCTTATAGGTGTTCAAAATGTGCAGTACCAGCTTGATTTACATGATCGGGCCTTGCAATAAAGGTTTCAAAACTGCCTGGCCATGAAAGTAGAACTATGTGTTGTTATATTGTTGCAAAGGGAAGCTCAGGTACCTCGCATGAGGACTATGACTCAGAACCTATAGTCTGCATGTATCCATGCATGTTTGGGTCACATTATATTATTATTGGAGATACATGTATGTAATCGATAGAAAGATATACATTGTATACTGTCGTGGAGGAGGCAGTGAGATGCGTGTTATCATGATGCAGCACTTTTTTTTGCCCCCCATTCCCCACAGAGGTGTATGTATGACTATTGCTAAATTTGTACATTGCATATGCTCCAGGATGGTGAAACTCCATTACACATTGCTGCAAAGGAAGGTCATGTTACTTGTCTGGAACTTTTCCTTTCCGCTCCTGGTATCAATGTGAATACTACATTCCAGACAATTTGTGACCGATCCAGATGAGGAAGACGAATGGTATCGGTATTAACTTTTTAAAAATGTGTTTGTTTCAAGATAGAAGAATGGTTGTAGTTAGTTTTTAATGGAAACAAAAACAGTATACACTGCAGTATTATTATTATTATTATTTTTGTATATTAATAATGTTTGGCTTGCCCCCACATTATCCACCTATGGAACTTAACAAGTATGCCATGGATCTCAGGCTGCACTGTATCCCTATTAACTATGTGTCGCTTCAAGACAGGAGAGAATGGTTGTTGTTAGAATCAGATATTTTTTAACGGAAGGTATAAGCAGTATGCACAGCAGTATCATTATTATTATTATTATTCTTACATGCCAAGAATGATCAGATGTACATGTACATGTATGCAAGGTTGGGCTGGACATGCATTCCATTAGTGGTGGAGGTCTATGGTGGTTGGGGATGTGAAGCCCAAGAATGCTTCTCTAGATTGAGTTAGAGGCTAGCCATGCAAGTGGGAATATGTGGAACTGAGGCACTGAGCCAAATGTACTGCCTGCTGGCTGTCACACTGATGAGGCAGAATGCAAGAGCCTTTCTCTTCAGTGCTCCCCTTCATGATTTTGTGTTAAGTCTACCACCTATACTCAAAAGAGTACAACTGCTAACTCAACTCCATCACAAGCCACTTGGTTATCCTTCCACTTTCCTCCAACTCATTCCCCAAGTCGCATTCTACCCACTCAAATCTCTACCATTCTACCACCAACCTCTACCATTCTACCATCTACTACCACTCAAGCTCATACCATCACCATACATGTACCTACTACAACTCGAGCTCCTCTTCATCGACTTTCAACCTCTCCTTATCCACCTACCTCACTTTGTCATCATGCTCCCACCTCTACTATACTTCTCCACCTACTACCTCTACTTATATTATCCACCTACTACATCTATCTATCCACCTTCTACTCGTCATACATGTACATTTACTAGTACTTCCACTTCTACCTCCACTCTACCATCCATTCTACCACCTACTACTCTACCTACTACTCCACCTCCTCGTCCACCTTTTCTACTACCTACTCCTCACTCTACTCATCTACCCTTTCTACCACCCACTCCTACTATCCCATCAACTCTACTACCTCTAGGATGGTGAAACTCCATTACACATTGCTGAAAGGGAGGTCATGTTACTTGTGTGGAACGTCTCCATTCTACTCCTGGTATTGATGTGGATGATTTGTGATCGATCCAAATGAGGAAGATGAATGGTATCCCTATTAAATGTGTTCGATTCAAGAAAAGGGTCTATAGTGCGCTGTGTAAACCTCAACTAGTGCGCGCTGCAAACTTCAAGTAGTGCGTGGCGCAACTGTCTTAGTGCGCGACCTATCGGGCCACCGGTACCGGCTCTTATCTTGCTTCGGAACGGACCATGATTCATGCAATAGAATTTGCCTCGTTTTCATCCATGAATCCAATGAATCTCAAACAGCATGCACGTACGCGTGTAGTTAGGCGTACATGTAACCCATGCCAAGTTACCCAACCTTCGTGTTTAGGCGGAAGGTCTAGGTCTAGGCCTAGCTATATATTATCACATATAGCCAATATACGTTATCCCCTACGCCCAACTACATGCAACTAAATTTAATCATAACCTGATGGTAGAGAAAGGGTGCCCCCCCCCCCCCCCCCCCCCCCCCCCCCCCCCGCCCCTGACATGACATTGTCACATTGACGGTCGGTGGTTGTCAAGTCCACGCTGGTAAGGCACTACGATAATAATGCACGTGGTCTGGGTACGAGCTACGTCACAGTTGGGCGTGGTCGCATGATAATTCGCAAACAAAAAGATGAACGAGAACGAGCTGGACACTACGAACAAGTCAAAAAGCTTTAGTATGTTAGACTGATTAACAAGTGTGGAAGGGGAATATTATGATGTATTGTTATCGGAGGCGGGATACGCCCCCAAGTTGAGGCGTATAGCTTTCATTAAAATATAGAGAGGCCTATGTGTAGGAAGGACTTATAAAGTGCACGTGCAGCAGCTTAGTTTACGTAATAGAAATGGGAGGGGTACAGACGGGGTGGGCGCGGGAGGAGGCATGGCCCAGCTAGGGCGTATGACCGCGTATCACCGCGTATGGGGGACGCTGTAAGCTCCTCCACCGGGGGTCTGGGGCGGAGCCCCAGCAGCTTTCAACTTCTGTGTTCAAAAGCGATACGAAATTTGATCACTTTAATAAAAAAAGTAGGCTTGAATCATTTGTATGAAAAGAATGCAATTATGTGATCAAAGTCAATCGGTTGACAGAAATGTTCCAAAATCTCTGCGACTCGAACCTTTTATAAACTCATTCTCTATTTCAATCAAACTGAGCTGATCTGCAAGATGGTAGTAAATATGCAGAAACAAAAATGCTCGTAGTTAGTGAGGATTAGCGGCAGGTAAGCTCTCTGATGCTGTAATTTCGGTATAGCTGAGCCATCGCAGCCATTTAACATGGCATCTGCAAATAGATTGTGGGAGTATATCTGTCACGCCGTCCGAGCTAGCACGTAGCGCAATTGCTTTTCAATATCAACCAAAGCTATACTAGTTACTGTTCAATTGCAAAAATGTATGCACTTACACAAAAATGTACATATACATGCATGTATATCCATGTATAATACCCGGGACCCTCGAGATATACATTGTAGAGCGGCTATTGTACATTACATACATGTACTTGAGCTTTTACGACATGGCAATCGTTATTAAAAAAAAAAAAAAAGATCCACAGAAAAGTGTAGCGGCCATGGCCGCTACGGCCGCTATACAGTTCCTACGCCACTTTATTTATTATATTCAACTGAGCTGTCGCATTCACATACATGTACAAATGTATATGTGTGGTCTTACACTTCTCTCGTATAGTAGATGGAGAACAGGAGCTTCGAAATGCTGCAGAGAAGGGTGACGTTAGTGAAGTCAGGAGGTTGATAAAAAGTGTATCTGCAAATTTAACTGGCATGGTGAGCTATTTGTATATGTGCTGTGTATGTGTGTACTCTGCTTAGAAATACAAGTTATGAACGGGAGCAAAAAAAACTCATGTGTACAAGGAGCACTCTTTACAAATGGACGAGCTCTCTGATTATATATATTTCCAAGTACCCGGCCCCAAATTTCCCTGCGTTTCACGTGGATGCGGTGTTAAGGTTTTGCAGTGCTTAGACTTAACAGCTACTTTTGTAATGAACAATATAGGTGCTTCTTTAGTCTATATTAAAGGTCACCTTCATCCTTGCCCCCTCCCTTCTAGAAATGCTGTGGGTACCAAACTCTTTTTTTACCACTTACTCTCATCTTTCCACTCCTTCACTCCACCTCCACCCTTCCTTCCCTCTCTTACTCCTCACCTTTTCATGCGTATCCTGTTAATGATAACATTTGTATTACAGGGCAAAAGTCTATTGTGGATTGCAAGCTTTAATGGACATCTTGAGGTAGTGAAGACGCTCATTGAAGCTGGAGCTAATGTTAATCAGGCTTATAAGGTAGTCATGTACATGTATTTGATGTCAGTTTATTTTCCCTCCCTGTCCCTCCCTCCCTCTTTTATAGTCCTTACCTCTGTAACCTCTAGTCTTCTCCTTGAACATTTTCTTTAGTATATGCCTTTAGTATATATTGGTACATGTATGATTTTATGTGCGTTTGATTAGTTGTATTCTTGTTTCTTACCAGGATAATATAACTCCATTGTATGTAGCATGTCAGGAGGGTCATCATGATGTAGTCCAGACCTTGTTGGGAGCAGGTGCTGATGTAAATATATCAACATCTGATGTAAGTCATGCATATGGTGCATATTTCCACACCAATACTCCCCACACCCTTCCTTTCCTATTTTACATGTACGTGTTATCACCTTGTCATGTCTAGCTTAGTTATGCATTACAGGGTAGGAGTTCATTGGGGACAGCTAGCTTTAAAGGACGTCTTGAGGTAGTGAAGACACTCATCAAATATGGAGCTAGTGTTAACCAGGCTAGTAAGGTCAGTTTATGTTCAATGTGGCTATTTCAGTTTACGATTTACATGTGCAGCTGTACAGTAGACCAGGAGTTTACCTCCATTGTGTTTTGTCTATGCCATTAAACCATGTTCCAACTGGCACACCCTTGTGCATGCCTTAGTACATACAAGTACAGTTTATAAAGTATGTTATCTATGTACATGTATGAAGTTTTGAAGCATTATCCTTCCGTGTCTCCAGCCATTTCCCTCTTCAACATAACCATACCTCATCCCTTCCATATGCCTATGAGTATACATTTGTATACAGTTGGTTCTAATTATGTGAAACAAGAGTGTGGATTCATTTTGTTCCTTACGTAGAAAAATGTAACTCCATTGAATGTGGCATGTCAGAAGGGTCATCAAGATGTAGTGCAGACCTTGTTGGGAGCAGGTGCTGATGTGAATATACCAACATCTATTGTAAGTGATGTGATGCTTTTAAATTTGTGCACTGAATGATATGACCATAATCTAAACACAGAATGGGTCCATTTTCATGTGCTATAACTTTCTAGATGTACATGTCCATGCCCTGACCATGCACTCCTACTTTAAATTTTTAAAATGATTGTCAGATGTCTGTCTTCAATGTGTCCATTAATGATAACTATGTGAAAGTTTATGGGGTGTAGAAAGGAAGGGATAGCAAAACATTTCCATATTCAGCAAACATAAATGTTAGGCCATTCTACAAAGTGACAAATATAGAAAATGGGCATCTCCATTACCTTGCTAATGCTTTCCTTGAAATTTTATATGTACACAGAATGAGTTTTTATTTACATGTATCTTTTTGCATTACGATTCATACATGTACATGACTTTTAGTGCACTAAGATTCTTACTTTTTACATGTACATTTTGGTCAGTTTGTGTGCAGTACCTCAACTAAGTACACATGTATATTGAAAAACTCTTCCATGGTCTTGTAGCCTATACTACATAGTGCGTACCTTATCACCTTGTATGAAAGCTAAGACTTGTCCTCATGTCCCACCTTTCCTATTCCTGTCTCTACAATGACCCCTATATGTTTCAACCACTTCCTATCATCCTTTCACTCCTTCACTCCACCTCTACTCTTCCTTTCCTCCGCTCACCTTGTCATGACTAGACAGGTAATGATGGCATTTGTATTACAGGGTAGGAGTCCGTTGCTTACAGCTAGCTGGAGTGGACATCTTTCAATAGTAAAGACACTCATTGAAGCTGGATCTACTGTTAATCAAGCTGATAAGGTTGGTTTACATGTATGAACTGTCAGTTTTTCTCTCTCTCCTCCCTCCCTCCTTTACTCTCCTTACTTCTTTACCTCTCATCCTTGTAAAAAAATTTCTTCGATATGCCTGTAGTGTACATTTGCATACATTTGGTCCACAATATGTTAAATTTCGTCTTACATATACACTAAAACAATATATTAGGTACTACTATAGTCCATATAATGTCATATGGCCACCATTTGTTATGCTTACATGTAGTTTTATGTGTTTATCAATGCCTCTCACCTTCATCCTGGCCCCCTCCCATCTGGAAATGCTGGGGTTGCCCACACATGTACATGTACACCTTGACCACTCTTTTTTACCACTACATGTAGTACCTCTCCTCTCTGCACTCCGTCACTCCGCCTCCACCCTTCCTTCCCATTCTTACTCTTCACCTTATCATACATTTGTGTATGTGCTGTCAGTTTTATTCTTCCTTCCTCCTCCCTTGTTCCCTATCATAGTGTACTTACCTCTCCATGAACGTTTTTATGAGCCCTGCCACAGTATTATTATCACTAATTACACATATGTGCAATGGCATCAAAGCGAAAAATTTGTGAATTATCGCACAAAGTGGAGAGGCAACAACAGCCTACTTTGTTCATATATCTTGTAGTGGATCTTGCGATCTAATGTGAATTAATCAGAAAAATTGATGGGAATTAAATGCTTCAATATTACATGTATGTAGCATATTGCTGCATGGACACGAAACAGTGCTACACTGTAAAGGGGGGAAATGTAGAGGATTGCAATGTGTGGTGTTATCATGTTATGATCAGTACATAGACGTCAACCTCAATCAATCCTAGTGGGCTTCCTTTTTCCTGTGGATCTTACATATTTATTTACAATTACACCTTGCTGCAATCAAAGGACATGCATTGGTTCCTTTAATGTGAAAGTGTGTGAATAATACAGATGCATGTCCTACATGTACATGATAATTTAATAGGGTTGATTTTGCTGGACACTGTACCAAATATCAGATTTGGTCTTTTGTGATTAGCCTGCAAGTAAGAATTGTTATATTCGTTATTCCTTTCTTTCTTACCAGGACAATATGATTCCATTGTATGTGGCATGTCAGAAGGGTCATCATGATGTAGTGCAGACCTTGTTGGGAGCAGGAGCTGATGTGAATATATCAAGATATGATGTAAGTCCATTGTGGACTGCTACCTATAATGGACATCTTGAGGTAGTGAAGACACTCATTGAAGCAGGAGCTAATGTCAATCAGGCTAATAAGGTACTGTACATGTTTTTGCTGTCAGTTTTTCCCCTCCCTCCCTCCCTCCATCCCTCCCTCCCTCTTTTATTGACCTTGCGGTAACACCTCTGTAACCTATAGTCTCCACCTTGATCATTTTCTAGTGTAACCTGTGCAGCTGTTCTAGATTGAAACGTGCGCACCAAGCTTTATGCGCTGCCTTGCTCACAGCTCGGTTCAATTTAACAATTGCATGTTAACTGTCACAAAGCAGACGCTCACATTTATTTATAGGATCCCTAGATAATAATTGTACCAAACTAGAGTTGGGAGGACTCTCATTTAAATTCACTGTCTCACTTTTGGCATTCCTCCCATCATGTAGCTCTCTTATTTCGTTCCCGTGAAGGCATCTTGAAATTTATTATAAACAACTTTGCTAGCCAAAAGTGATGCAATGTTACAATGTTTCCTACATGTACATGTAAATCAATTACATTGTGAGTATAAAAAATTCAATAATTCAATTTTGAATTACTTCTAAAAGGAAGTAGTTACAATTTGCAGCTTTTAACTAACCACCACCAATCCTACATTTATTAACATTAATGATTTGAAATGAATAGGGTCATGGAACTATTACCAATATAACCATTCAATATTAAAATTTCACCACTGGCATGTATTTTGCCATTCCAACTTTTTTACAGTTATTAATCAATTAACCGCTTGTGGTTAATTTATATACAATACTTACACTTTCATGTATGTGTTTAGTTCTGAAGTGTTGAAGCATTATCCTTGCATGTCTCCAGCCATTTCCCTATTCAACATAACCATACTTCATTTTAAAAGTATACATTTGTATACATTTGTATAAAGTTGGTCCTAGTTATGTGAATCAAGAGAGTTTCATTTGTTTTGTTTCTTACGTAGAATCAAACTCCATTGTATGTGGCATGTCAGAAGGGTTATCATGATGTAGTGCAGAGCTTGTTGGGAGCAGGAGCTGATGTGAATATACCAACATCTACTGTAAGTGATGTGATACATTCAGAACTGTGCACTGAATGTTATGACCATAATCTAAACAAACCATGGGTGCACCATTATGTTTTGTGACTTTCTAGACATACATGTACTGTAACATGTTCTTACCACTCCTACTTAAACTTTTGGAAATGAATGTCAGACATCTGTATTCAATGTGTCCATAAATGGTAGGACAAGGAAAACTATGTGGGGGGCTGAGAAGAAAACATTATCTTGTGTTGTGGGGTGTAAAAATGAAGGGAAAACACAACATTTCTGTATTCAGCAGCATAAATGTTAGGCCATTCTACAAAGTGCCAAATAAAGGAAATGGCACCTCCATTACACTGTTTGCTTTCCTTGAAATTGTATAGAATACAGAGAATCCATCTTGGTACATTAGGATTGGTGCATTAGGATTATTACTTTTACATGTACATTGTTGTCAGTTTGTGTGCAGTACCTCAACTTGAGGATATTGAACAACTCATCCGTGGCCATGTACATGTAGCCTATACTACATAGTGGCGTAGGCTTACCACCTACATGTAGTCTTGCCCTCTACACTACTCATCTTGGTTATGACACCTCTATAGATGTTTCTACCACTTCCTCTCATCTCTCCACTCCTTCACTTTTCTTCTAACCTTGTTATGTCTGGACAGGTTATTATAAAGTTTTTATTACAGGGAGAAAGTCCATTGTTTACAGCTAGCTTGATTGGACACCTTGAGATAGTGAAGACACTCATTGAAGTTGGATCTAATATTAATCAGACTGATAAGGTTTGTTTAAGTACTGTCAGTTTTTTTTTCTATCCTTACTCTCCTTACCACTGATAAGGTTGGTTTGTACAGTAAGAATTTTTTTGATCTCTCCTCTTTCCATCCTTTATTCTACTTACCTTATTAGCGATCATTCTTGAACTTTTTTTCTCGATATGCCTATAGTGTACATTTGCATAAATTGGGTTTACTTTACATGTATATGAAATGCGTCTGTTACAATTGTTTTATTCCTTACAGGACAATACCACTCCATTGTATGTGGCATGTCAGAACGGTCATCAGGATGTAGTGCACAGCTTTTTGGTAGCTGGTGCTGATGTGAATATAGCAACATCTAATGTAAGTGATGTAATGTTCTATTAGTACATGTACTTCCATGAAATGTGCATAACTGTATTGTAGATGATTGAAATGTGTGGATCCATTTTCATGTCATGTCTGGTACATCCTAACATCAGTCGTCATAGTAGTCTTCTTCCATGATTTACACATGAAATTGCTCCCTCCCTCTCTCTCAGACTTATATATGTATATAATTATAATTTTTATATAAATATAATTATATATATAAGTATGAAGATCTATGATAGTTGTGTACATATATGTGTTGATTTGCAATGCAAAAATTATTCTGCAGAACTGTGTGTGGAGTCTACATGCATGGGAGTCCCCAGTCATTTTAGGTCTCAATGGTGCCCCCCCCCCCCCCCCCCCCCCCCTCCCATAATACTATTTAGCCCCAGTATTATATGCGGAACCTCTATGAGATTTTGATGCTTACATGTGAATTTATATATAATATTCCTATTCAAATCGCTATATCTTCCAAACTGTTTGCGGCATAACTTTCGGTATAGGAGTATGTAATCAAATCGCTTCAAACTCGGTTTGAAGGTAGAGAGATCCTTTACCTATCGATTCGTTCATTTTTATGCCATCCGTTACAGAGATACAGTTGAACAAACTACGTCCGCTTTTCCCGCTTTATTCGCGCCAATGCAATGTTATATTGCCTCCCCATTCATTGAGAATGTGCACGTAATTTTTTTCAACTGTATCTCCGTAACGTATATTATGGCATAAAAACTAACGAACAGAAAAATCCAATCGCTAAGGAGGGTGCTCACAGTGGCAGATCTAGGCCAGGAATGGGCCATTAGGGAGGGGGGGGGGGGGGGGGTCCACCCCCTCGCCAGTAAGGGGGTATGGAGGAGCGCTGTAAGCTCCCCCATCGGGCGGAGCCCGAGAAGCTTTCACATTTTTCTCTTCAAACCCCGCTAAAAATCAGCGTATTCGCAGCGCAGTGTACTTTTTGTAAAAAGACTTTACATATACATATACGCGCGAAAGATAATGAAGTTTATTGCGACAATGCGCCTCGTTACGGCCGTCAACAGGCGGCTGAGAATATTGGATATGCTCGCGTGAGCAAACCGTACTTCTCTATATTGTCGTTGGGATGTATGTAAATCGCTTTAGAAGCATGGTGATCTAGCAATTGAAGCAGCAGCAGCTGTGAAAATGTTTCGCCATTTGCACCTTTTACGGAACATAATGAAACCTTTAGAGACAATCGGTAGACCATATACATTTAAAGACTGAAACTTTAATTATGATCGTGATTCAATTAAGTTAGTATGCATGCAGGCAAGCTTTCGAAGCAACGAATAAAACGTTCATGGTTATTAAATAAAATTTCCGGTATATAGTTATTGGATAAAAATTTCGTATCTACATGAAACTCTTGCATTATCAAGAAATTGCCGCCCCACAAAAGGTGTGCTTTCTAGATGCGCGTGCGTTACGTACGGTAGGTAGTACGCGCATCGTGCGTGTGTGTGTGTGTGTGTGTGTGGGGGGGGGGGGGGGGGGGGTCAGGGGGCGGCAATTTCATGACAGGGGCGGCATTTCAATTGATTTTATATGAATGGGGGCGGGGCTGCCCCCCCTCCACCCCCCCCCCCCCCCCCCCCCCCCCAAGGCTATGCTAGATCCGCCACTGCTAAGGGACCTCTCTATCTACAAACCGAATTTTAAACGATTTGATTGCATGTACTCCTGCCAAACGTTATGAACCCTGTGGGGGTATTGAATGTTGTTTGAAAGCTGTTGTTTTTTTTTTTTTTTTGGCCACCTTACTTCTCACCCTGTCATGCATAACCTGTTTATGATAACATTTGTATTACAGAGCAGAAGTCCATTGTGGATTGCTAGCATTATTGGACGTCTTGAGGTAGTGAAGACACTCATTAAAGCTGGAGCTAATGTCAATCAGGCTGATGAGGTTTGTGTATATGCTGTCAGTTTTATTCTCCTCCCTCTTTCTATCATATTACGTACCTCTCCTTGAATGTTTGATCTTTCCATATGCCTATGTATGAAGTTAATTCATGCAATTACATGCAACATGTGGTTTTGATTTGATATTTTTGTTGGAAGGTTCATAATGATGTATTGCAGACCTTGTTAGGAATAGCAAAATCTGTAAGTGATGTAATTTTGTATTGTATATTGTACATCCATGAGAAGCTGAGCCTAATCGCTGTTGTTTTTATGGCTCATCTTAATACAAGTTATATATTAAAAGTGCGAACGCTATAAACACGTACTCCTAACCATAATTACAAAATCTTGTAATCTCTATGGGAAAAAAATACCTGTTTCATAGGTGATCTAAATATAATCTTCAATAGTTATCATTCATTTTGCTAGCATTAAAACTAACTACTGTTGTTAGCTTTTTTCATACATACACATGTATAAACAACATAGATACTACTTAAGCATGCAAAAGGCCACCTAGTAACTCTCATATAGAATTTGTGCCATATCATGAAGTGTAAAAAATGCGACTGCTTATAATACATGTACAGTTGTGTACATATTGTCTTGTTCAAGATGCCAGGCTGTTGCGAAGTCCAACTTTGCACATGCAGAGTGCAAAACATTTTAGAAGTTAGGCTCAGAGTGTAAGGCACAGCGCACAAGGGTCTGACCATCTGAGTGCATGTCTGAAAACATGTATGGGATGGCATATGAATACTATTATAGAGTGCCTGGGAAGGAAGTTAAACTTCATGGATTTTTATGATAATAATACTCGGAGACAGACTATAACGAAGTTATATTTGGAAATATATGAAAAGTAATTCATAGTATTCTGCCATACACATGCATACCACTGCCATACTGCTGGTTGCGGTGAATGTCTTCTTAGACCCTAAATGCATCTGTGTTGAAGAATGTATGCAAGTAGTATGTTTTGCATTTTACAAACACATATGCGTTTACTTCTGCGGTTTTGAAATCCAGCCATTTCTCTATCTCCATTGTCCCTCTTCTCTTACCATACCTCATTCACCCATCCCTCCCTCATTTTGTCACTCCAATATTAATTGTATGGAGTTGGTCAACTGTATATTATACTAAAAGTGTCTGATTTGTTGCTTTCATTTGTTTTGTTCAAGACTTTGCTCCTTAGAACAATCCAAATCCGTTTGCAGCATGTCAGAAATGTCACCATGATGTAGTATGTGTGTGTGTGTGTGTGTGTGCGTGTGTGTGTGTGTGATCAGATCACCTGCCCTGCCTCCTTGGTTCTAATACCTTTACATTTTACCACTTTTCCTCCTCCCTCCACTCCTTCACTCTACCCACACCTTTCCTTCCCTCTATAACTATATCACTTTGTCATTTCTAGTCTGTTTATGATGACATTTGTGTTACAGTGTAAGAGTCCATTATGGACAGCAAGCTTGAATTGACATCATGACATAAGAAGGCACTCATTGAAGCTGGAGCTAATTTTAATAATAACTCCACCCTACCTCCCTCTCAATTTTTCTCTTGTGCATGATCGCTCAATTTGTTTTACAAATGCCTATTTGATACATTATTATAATTTCATTCACAGAACTGTGTATTTAAACTTTCCACTTTGTTTTGTTCCTTTGTTCCTTACCAGGACAATATAGTTCCATTGTATGTGGCATGTCAGGAGGGTCATCATAAAGTAGTGCAGACCTTGTTGCGGGCAGGTGCTGATGTGAATATAGCAGCATTTGATGTAAGATATGCGATTCTTTACACACACTGAATAATATGACATTGAACCATGCGTTATTTAAACATGTACATTCTCCTGTTTTTCTGATACTATAAATACTAGGATTGGATGTATATGTAGTTTTTTTGTGGGTCCATTTTCATGTTTTGTGCAGTACTTGGACTTTCTAGTTTCATAATAGTACATTTTTGATTCATGCATGTAGATTGTGTGCAGTACATTAACTCCAACCACTCTTCCATGGTGATGTAGCTATACTGCATAAAGGCTTATCATTTAGAAAGACTATATGTAGTCTTTTGTTTTCCCACCCATCTGCCACTTTCCCTCCTATCACCCACTGCTCACCCTTGTGGGTGGATCACCTGCCCTGTCTTATCAGTTATGAAAATTCTGTGATTTTACCATTTCCTCTCCTCCCTCCACTACTTCATCCAATCCCAACCCTTCCTTCCCTCTTATACTCCTTTTCACCTTGTCATGTCTAGCCTGGCTATGATGGAATTTGTATTGCAGGGTACGATTCCACTGGGAACAGCTAGCATTAATGGACATCTTGAGGTAGTGAAGACACTCATTAAATGTGGAGCTAATTTTAATCAGGCTAATAAGGTTAGTCTATTTCACTTTTTATATACCTCAATCATATGTACACATATACAAATGTGCAGCTGTTTAGTAGGCCGGTAGGCTGTTCACCATATCTGTATGTGAAGAGGCCAAGCATTATGATTGTTAAATGCCTCCATTATGTTTTGTCTATGCCATTTTCCAACTGGTATACCCTTATGCATGCAGTCTCCTTTATCCCCTAGTACATTTGTGAAATTAGTTTGCGTTTTTCGTTTTATTTACATCTACATGTGTGTGTTTATTTCTGAAGTGTTGAAGCATTATCCTTGTACATCTCCAGCGTTTTCCCTCTTCAACATCCCTTTTCTAACCATACCTCATCTACTCATCTCTCCCTTTCTTATTAACTCTCCTCCATAGACATTTTCTCCTTCCATATGCCTAAAAGTATACATTTGTATAAAGCTGGTCCTCATTATGTGAAACGAGAGCATTTGATTTGTTAAGTATTCCTAGCATAAAGTATAGGAATAATTATTGTATCTCCAATCCCTTTTTGTATCCCTTCATTTTTACACCACCATTGCCTTTACATATACCACTAACCTTCTAAGGGAGAATTTTTTTATATCTTCTGAAATGAAGAAATGAGCACAATGTTTTATTGTAAGGGATTTAAATGTTGGGTCTATTTTCATGTAATGATCAATACATACGTGTAGACTTCAACCTCTATGAATCCAAGTGGTCTTCCTTTTTCTTGTGGATCTTTATAATACTTCTCTCCTACCATCTGATTTCTTCACCATCCTCTCACTATCCATATTCCTTTATCCATTTCATTACGTTGTTCCATTTCCTTACTTGTTATATTATATCATGAAAAATCTCTAAGTGTACATTGTTCTTATACATGTACATACTTGTGTATACATGTATAATAATATCGAATAATAATATTCATAGTTATACCAAAGTCAGTCTTTTGAGTGTGTAAGTCAGAATTAATTATACTATGTACATGTACACATAGTACTAGCATCTTGCCTAAACTGTTATACCCACTTGAGTATGATGGTAATACTCCTTTACACCTTGCTGCAAAAGGAGGTCATGCTACTTGTGTGGGACATCTGCTTTCAAGTCCTGGTATTGATGTGAACATTATAAATACAGTGAGTTGGTCCCTTTAATGTGTGAATAATACAGATGCATGTCAGATACATTATAATTTAAAAGCCAGAAATGCCAGATTTTGCTGGACACTGTAGTGAATATGAAACTTGGACCTTTGATGCCTCTTTTGTTTAGTCTGCGTGGTAGAGTTAGTTCTACTAAGTATGTTGCTTGAACTGTTATACCCACTCCAGGATGGTTGTACTCCATTACACCTAGCTGTAATCAAAGGGCATGCTGCTTGTGTTAGTGTGAACAAATGTACTGATGAAGAGTATGGATGCATGTCACTAGGTATCAGATACATTATAATTTAAAATCCAGAAAAGCTAGATTTGCTGTACACTATACCAAATATCAAACTTGGCCTTTTGATGCCTCTTTTGTTTAGTCTGCAAGGTAGAATTAGTTCTACTATGTACATGTACATGTATACACTGTTGCCTGAACTGTTATACCCACACAGGATGGTAATACTCCATTACATCTTTTTGCAATGGAAGGTCATGCTACTTGTGCTGAACATCTTCTTTCAACTCCTGGTATTGATGTGAACATTGCAAATAAGGTGAATTGCTCCCTTGAATGTAAATGTTGATGTACATGTATGAACATTTTCACATATAACATTATAAAGGGTGTTCATCAATCAAGGAAAATTGTTTATAAATTGGCCACAAACAGTTAACTAACTAATAGCATTGCTAAATGCTGTAATAATGCGGGCTTAAATTTTGATGTAAACAAACTAAATATGAATTTAATAATTAATTAAATTAATCCCAAGAAATGAACATTGACAAAAACGAACTAATTAAAAAATATGTTTTTGTTTTCTTGAAATAACTTGCCAAATTTATTAATAAATTCACACTAAATCAAGATACAATGGCCCCTAATCAAGTGCATTGCAAAAATGAAAATACTCAAGATTTTAATTTTGAATTACTTCTAAATGGAAGTAGTTAATTAAATACGATTTGCAGCTTTTAACTGACCACCCACCCTACATTTATTAATCTTAATATTGAAATGATTAGGGTCTTGAGACTTTTATCAATATTAGTTAACCATTAAAGATTATATTTCACCAGCATGTCTTCTTTTGCCTACATGTATCATACACTGTATAAAAACGATGATGCCCACCTGAATAATTGCACACTTCAGTATGGTGATACTCCATTACACCTTGCTATAAAGAGAGGTCATACTACTTGTGTAAAACGTCTCCTTTCCACTCCTGGTATTGATGTGAACAGTAGGAATGAACATGTGAGTTGCACGTAGTCCATTGAATGTAGAAAAAAATGTTGCTGTATGAATAATGTGTTCTTTTCATTTAAGAACATATACATCATGTACACAATCTATGACCTAATTTTTTTCACTCCCACACTATTGGATGCATATTTATATGTACTTTGTATAAACTATGTTGTTTAATAATTGCACACTCCAGGATGAAGGCGATACTCCTTTACATCTTGCTGCAAGGGGAGGTCATACTGCTTGTGTGGAACATCTCCTTTCCACTCCTGGTATTGATGTGAACATAAAGGATAATGTGAGTTGGTTATGATGTATAAGCATGTCCATTAGGAGCATATACATGTACTAATAGATATGTACATACTCTTTGAAACAGTGTGAGGGATGTAGACCTATGAGCAAGTGCCAAGTGGTAGAGTTTTTTTTAGTGAAAGAACTGCAATGCGTTTGCTGAAATACAATACACACATACATGGGGGAGGGGGGGGGGGGGGGGGGGGGGGCTGTAGATGTAAAGCATACACACAAATTAATGCACTCAATTGTGAAGACCAAAAGGCTTAATATATTGGATGGTAAATTAAAATAATATATATGGAAGTTTAAAAAGCACATTATATATTACCACAGATACAATGTATGGACACACTGCTTGCATGTATGCGGGCACCAGAATGTGTTTGAGGGAGAGAAGGTGGTGTAAAGACTTAAAAGTACTGTGTAGTACATATTACACTGCACTGTATCACATGTTCATTAAAATGGTGTCACATGTGATGTGTCTCAGCTGCTCTACTTGGATGAAATAATAGAATCTCGTGTTAACAAATTGTGTTCAGTGAAATACAATTGACAAAACATTTGCCTTTTTAACCATGTGTCTACATGCTTGTGATACCAATGAACATTTAAGACAAACAATTGCACACAAGCACACACATTGTCACTTGTCCATTCTCCTATCACATACCAAAAAATCAATAACAACCATTATAATAATCACAACTCGCATGTGTCTTTTGATGCCACGTTTGATCAGCCAGTAAGTCAGACTTAGTTCTAGCATCATATGTACATTGTACAGTGTACCTAACACGTTGGCTGAACAATAGCACCCACTCCAGAATGGTTCTATTCCATTACACCTTGCTGCAAGGGAAGGTCATACTACTTGTATAGAACGTCTCCTTTCCACTCCTGGTATCGATGTGAACATTAAGGATAATGTGAGTTGTTATGAATTGCTTGGTTAACCTACATGTATACTTATATTGCACTATTACACTGTACATGTACATATATAAATGGGTTGAAATAATGTCATGATCACGGAGTGTTGTGTCTATGTAGCATGTATGGGTGTAGTTTGTAGAGCTACCCACTATGTTAAATGAACTATTTTACACCAACTCCAGAAAGGTTGTACTCCATTACACAATGCTGCAATGGGAGTTTTTACTGTCTGCATGGAAGGTTTCCGTAAGATTTCTGGTGTTGATATGAACATTAAAGATATGGTGAGCTGGTCCATTGAATGTTAAGTGTACATGTACATGTATGTGGGATGGGAACCTTCATGCCTTCTATATTTATCTATAACACGTACCCCACATGTAGTTTAAAGATCTACCAACCACTTTGGATGAACTATTGAATGCATTCCAGAGTGGTTCAAAGCCATCACTTCTTGCTGCAATTGATGGTCATAGTACATACTGTACTTGTGTAGAACATCTCCTTAACACTCCTGATAGTGATTTGAGCATTATGGATAAGGTGAGACATGTATAAATAATATAAATGCAAATATACAGTTATGTACACAACTATGTGTCAGTATTACGATGCCCTCCCCACATTACATTCATTTTTTGTACTGGCAAGTGACCTATTATAATGAGTTTAAATTGGCATCACAAAGTGTTGCGTCTTCAGTTCCCTTCGGATCTAAGGCTAAGTATCCCATCCCACAACATTCCCATTAAGGGAGCACAGCTGAGTATTAACCAAAGGACACCTAAGCGTTTGTTTCATAATGATTGGAAAACAGTGTGCTTAAACATCACATCCAATCTATACATTGATTTACTTATAACAAACTTTTATAACGTGTTCCTTAGTGTATTCAAGATCAGGTACATGTACTTGTGCATGTAATCACAGATAGCTTTAAAGGGACTAGGGACTACACAAGCCCAGGTCAAAAGAACTGAATTTTTGTAGGCTTACATGTACATGTGTATATTCATGTATGTGAAGACTTTACATTGTGTGGTGCTGTTGTTTAAAGTGCCTGAAGACTTCAGAAGGCCGCCAATGAAGAAAGTGTACCCTCTCAATCCCAAGTTCTGTTCCATCTCAATATAAAAAAGATATATACATGTAGAAATACATATAAACTTCTCACCCCCCCTCTCCCACGCACATGTGAAACATGAATGATATATTTTCTAACATAGTGTTGTAATCACATGATCAGCCAGTGGGTGAGATCTATAGTTCAACCATTGCATACATTTTATCTTGAACTGCACGATATATTATCCAGGATGGTCGTATTCCACTATTACTTCTTGCTGCAAGTTTAGGCGAAGATATTTGGGTGGAGTGTCTCCTTTCAATTCCTGGTATCGACATGAACATTAAGAATGTGGTGAGTTGTTCCTCTGAACATTTATAAGTGTGTGGTTAACTTTAGAAGCAGTTCCTTATGAACAGATATACCTAAATGTACATGTACATGAACGTGTATGCGCTAAAAAAATGTTATGTTTCTAGATGTCAGGTTAAGAGGCAAACGTTTGTGATTTGATCTGATCACACACCCTGCACCTTTTACATCATTTGTCTCAAATGTATTTTCCGCATATGTACATGTATATTGTATTCCTATTGCATGAAATAAACAAATTTTTAAGCCCTGAAATGCTTCATGGTATGCACATCATTGTACAGGGAAAACCTTGTTGGATTGGTGCTGAATAGTTGATAAATCTCATTGTATCCCCTTGCCCATCACTTTGTCCCCAAATTTCCACCCCTGCGTTCACTTGTTTGTCAAGCATTGGCATGGCCTGCCATAATTTGTCTATGCCCTTGTACTGTTTCATGCAGTTTAGTTATAAAAATCCCCTCCATAAACGTGTGAATAATATATAGATGCATGTCTCTTACGAACAGCACATGTGCATGTGCTAATTTAGACTATACATGTAAGTAGAAGGAGGCCATTATACATAAACATTTCATCAGATCTCATACCCTGGCTGTCCGGTGCACAAAACAACATTTGCCATTCCAAATTATTGGTGTCATGAACTACATGTATATATACAAAATATGTACATTTGAATTTTCATTTTGATATACATGTGTATATTTTAAACGTTCCAATGGCTTACCCCTTATATAACATCACTATTATGAGTACACACCATGTTGACTTAAGTATCGTACCTCAGCACAGGGATACTCCTTTACACCTTGCTATAAGAGGTGGTCATGTTACTTGTGTGGAACATCTCCTTTGTACTCCTGGTATTGATTTGAACGTAACGGGTGAGGTGAGTTGATTCATCGAACATTAAGAGGTACATTGTACGATGTGGTGGCTTATCCATAATATACATACTACCAAAACATGCATACACTCTACTATACATATTCATCACCAATTGATGTACATGTATTGTATCCTCTCCAGGATGGTCTTGCTCTATTATACATTGCTGCAAGGGGAGGTCATACTACTTGTGTGGAACATCTCCTTTCCACTCCTGGTATTGATGTGAACATTAAGGGTGAGGTGAGTTGAACATGAATATACAGGTGTGAGTTGGCCCATTGAATGGAGAGTAGTTGTGGTATGAATAATACAGCCCTACTTAGAACAGATGTGGTATTAGTACAGTGGAGAGGATACATGTACATGTGTGTACTGTTATACTACATTTACTTGTTATACCCATTAACTAGCATGAAGGGTCATCCCCACTGCGAGGGAGATAGTGCATTTACTAACATACCCCTTCCATTCCTGGTATTCATTTGCACATTTTTTAAAAAAAGGCCATTTTAAGGATGGGCCATAATTGATCATTGTAAATTGTACTCATCATGTTTATTCACTTCAGGATGGCAATACTCCATTACACTGTGCTGCAAAGGAAGGTCATACTACTTGTGTGGAACATCTCCTTTCTACTTGTGGTATTAATGTAAACATTAAGAATAACGTGAGTTGGTACATGTACACGTGTATGGTGGTTACATGTGTGTGTGTTTTGTGCATTTTTAAAACGTATTTTTAACCATCCAAATTAATGAACCCATTCAGTATGGTAATTCTCCATTACACCTTGCTACAAGGGGAGGTCATACTGCTTGTGTGGAACGTCTCCTTTCCACTCCTGGTAATGATGTGAACATTGAGGATAATGTGAGTTTTTACATTGAATACTGTACGATTCCATTGGAAACCATGTGAGAGACGTACATGTACAGTGTAGACCTGTGTGGAGTTATCATTTGTACTGTAGGGCAACCACTTATGTCTAATCAGATAAAAGCACTAGCTTGCTGCCAGCAACTTGCTCCTGGTACACGGTCCAACAAGCAGTCAGCTGACCATTACCAGTGATGTAGATGGTGTTTATTTGGGGCTCCTGTGTGCATTTGATGTGTGCATATCTCATTCCGGTACATGTATATGTACATGTATGTACCTGTATTTATATTTACTCTATTAGGGAAACAATGTCATTGAGTTGTATCAGCTTGGTGATAATGTGCATGTACATGTAGATGATGCAGATGATCTTTGTAAGGGCTGGGTTTTGAAGTGAATCATCTGACCTCAGGTTGTTAATACAACTAATTTCTATTGCATGTTCCCAATTAACTTTACATGTACATATACATGTATATGGCAGTGTCACATGTTCATGTTTTTGTATTCCTTGTACATGTACCTGCATCCATGCATGTTATACTCACTCCAGGGTAGAAATACTCCACTACACCTTGCTGCAAGTTTAGGTCATACTTCTTGTGTGGAACATCTCCTTTCCACTCCTGGTATTGATGTGAACATTAAGGATAGTGTGAGTTGGTCTATTGAAGAGAATAATACAGATGCACACCCTATAGCAACAGCTACATGTACATGCGTATGTACATGTGTATATGATGATGTAGGTACATGTTTGTGGGAGATGCAGACATAATGGTTGTAAATCATTCTATGCATTTCCCCTACATGTACATGTATTAGGAAACTAATATACATTTATTAGTGTATGTGCCATTACTTGCCTGTACATACTCAGTATATTACAAAATCAAATCAGTTAAAACTCATTACGTCCATGAAACTTGAAGCAGAGCTATATATAATAATACATGCATGTTACATTTAGGTATTTGATGTTGCATAACCTTTAGCTGTGCCAACACATCCTTCAGTGTTACAATAATACAGGCAGCAGCTGCATCTATACCAAACTTAGTAAAAGTTTTATCATCAGGTGGTGGCATATAAGCATTCACAGTTCAAACTGACTACTACGCATTATACCAAACACAGAATGACAGGTTTACATTTGGGCACTATTATGGAAAGATATGCTCTACTGTGCTTGAAAATGGGTGTGGTAATAAAGTGTAGACATGAAATAAATTTCCAAAACAAATTTAACATGTACATGTACATGTACATTTAAATGGAATTTTTTAAATTTAATTTTAAATTATTCTACATACATGTACATTTACAGTGTATGCATTTTTGTCAGCACATGTAAATTTAAAATAGATCTTGTGGAACGGATTGCACATTTATAATTTGTAATCCTGATGTGAGAGGGAGTCTATTGTCTCATTACAGCATAGGGATGAGGCATGAGCAGACTACATGTATATGTATGAGTCATTCCTACTTCTTACATAGCAACTTTAGCAATTGTTGGATAATCTCCTCCATCTGTACGGAATACATACATGTATAGATCTTAGCCAAATAAAAATATAAAGAACAAGCATTAGCAACCTTTGATCACATCAGTTTTTACATCCAGTTAGTAGTTACGGTTGTATTGAGCTAGATGTAGATGTGCGCCTGAGGGATGCCATTTCATAGTGCACTCTTACATACATGTATATAATTATATTATAATTTAAAATTATAATTATCATCTCCGTATTGTCACATGCATGTTAGAACTATCACAGAAGCGTACTTCAGAGTAGATAGTCCCTCCTTTGCTATTAAAAAAAGTGTTATACCTGAAACCTTCTCTATCCAATCAGGACTGCTTTTGGATATCATTCCTCCTCCACCATTTATCCAGGCTTAATGTTTGAAGTCCATGTTGATGTTCATGTGTTACATGTATAAGCAGTGCAATCCAAATATGTTATGTATTTGACCATTACATGCATGTAAGTTGCTTTGTCAAGTTCATGCTATCTGTTCTACCATTTCTACATGTACATGTAATAACATTATACTCACTCCAGGGTGGTTATACTCCATTGCATCTTACTACAATGAAAGGTCATGCTACTTGTGTTGAACATCTCCTTTCCACTCCTGGTATTGAAGTGAACATTAGGGGCTGGGTGAGTTGGCCTACTCGATCGCTGATGTATGTCCCTTATACGAACAGATACATGTACAGTTAATGAATTAAAGTGTCATGGGGATGGTATGCATGCACATGTAGCCACATGTACATTCAAACCTCACCTAGATGTACATGTAGATTATCCTGGTATGGGGTGTGGCTTGTTGGTGAATCATCTTTATTGACATCCTCTGTGGGGAGAGGGTGTCCTGGGAAAAATCTATAATGTTCTGACTTACTCCAGGGATGATTAGTAAAAACGTGCATGTGCATGTACATATATGTCTTGTAGGAGGTAGTATACATGTATAGCCAGCAAGGGTGATATGCTGGCCTGTGGAGTGCATGTGACAACTGATTGCAGATGTAATGGAGGTACATGTATGCATGTACATGCAATTCGTATTATGCATTTCCCCTATTAGGCAATATATTTTTTGCACACGCATCCCATGATTTATTTGTGCATTCTCAGTATACTCTATAGCTATTGTAAACTGATGTGCATTAACGAATCAAATTAAAACAAGGTTCATGAGACATAAAGCAGATATATAATAATAATATGTTAGGTATGGTGATGTTGCTCATGCAGCCTTTGTCGAAGCCAGCATTTCCCTCAGTGCTACAATAAAACATGCAACAGCTGCAGAAGCAAGCTTAGAAAAAGTTTTTTCATGCTTCTTTCAGGTGGTGGCATTTAAATAATAACTCCCAACGTCATATATGCTGTGCCATGCACATTCTTTCAATATTGGTGAGAAAATGATTATACAAAACTCGGAATGGCCCTAATTGTAGCACTTTTGTTTTGCCCCCCCCCCCCCCCCCCCCCCCCCTTCCCCCTCTTTCCTCAAAATAAATATATGCTTTATATATTTGTACATTGCACATGCTACAGGATGGTGAAACTTCATTACTCTATGCTGTAGAAGGTGGTCATGTTAAATGTGTGGATCAACTCTTTTCTACTTTTGGTATCAACGTGGATACTGCATTCCAGACAATTTTCGCACTTGACATTTCAGAGACAGATCCAGAAGATCTGGAAGAGACAGATCATGATGATCCAGGAGAAACAGATACTGAAGATTCAGAAGAGACAGATCCTGATGATCTAAAAGCGACAGATACTGAAGATTCTGAAGAGACAGATCCAGAACAAGAAGAAGATGACTAGCTATTGTTAACACTTTATAACTGACTGTATGTTCGCCTGATAGAATGTTTATTATTGAATTATTACGTACTTATATGTATTTATTATCATTATTCAATGAACATATACATGTAAGTTACCCTAATACATGTACACAATTGTCATTGTGTGGAACGTTCGGTCACGGAAGGGACCTGCTCGCTGCATTTAACGGTATACTGACTTACAGAATAAGTCTTTTCAGGATCGTGCCGAGATAAGTAAGGCTTAACTCCTTTCGGTACTCGTAAAATGACCAGTGCTAGCGGACCTATATCCATTACGCTCCGACAGATCCGCACGGAGAGCGTAATGGATAGGTCCGATCAGTAGAACAGATCGTTCTATACATGTACCTATAATTATAAAGGATTTAAGCCTTGCTTATCACAGCCAAATCCTGAAAAGACTTGCACTATAAGCCAGTACCGTTAAATGCCACTAGGTCCCTTCCGTGACCGAACATCAAAAACCTTTTTTGCTGTCCACCCGCGGGCATACAATGACATCCGGTTCAGGACAATAGACATTAACCGCACGTAATTCACACTTATATATGCCCGCACGCGGTTAGGTCGTTATAAATATAATTTGGCATTCCCAACCTAAGCCTCATGCAGCGCCAGCGAATCAGGTCCCATGCATGTAACCATATCACGTGCTTGACAGAACTGTTTTCAGACACGGATACTCTAATTATAAGCAGATAATAACACCCTAGGCCTGAAATGTCACTACATAATGTGTTAGCTCATTTCATGGAGTGAAATGCATCGAACCGGAGTCCATTTATTTTCACTATAAGCATCCGTTGGACTATATACCCACTTCAAAAACGATTGGCAGAAAGTGACAGAATTACGGCGGAAGAAGATTAGCCATGACAGTCATTTTATAAGGCCAAAGGACTTATTGAAAGATTGTCAAGTTTTGCAACATGAAGAAAATAAATTGGGATGATGTTCTAAATACCTGTGTTTTTGCATACAACACTTTGTGCCACAAAAGTACGCTTTATACACCTTTTAAGATAATGTTTACAAAACGGCCACTGTACCAAATGCATGTAAACATAGCAGACAAATGAAACGAATTACTTATGAAAGATTAAAAGTAACAAGCTAAAAAAAACATTGAATTGGCACAAAAGAAGCTGGAGCTGGAGTATGACCAGAAACATGCTAGTCCCAAAGCTTATGGATTAGGTGCAGAAGTCCTTTAAAATGATTAAAAAGGAACCCTGGAAGAAAATTGAACTACATGTAAAAGTACGTGGGCCAATTTACTATGTTATGCAAAGTGTCTAGGAAAAGATTTGTACTTCAGTCAATTGAAAACCCAGAGATAGTCATCAAATTAATGGTGTCCCCATAAAACCATATCTTATCCCACCCAGTAGTTTTAAAATACACATTCAAGCTCAAATCCATCAGTTGCACTCCACCAGTCAATAAATCAATTCTTCATAATGCTAAACCAATGGTTACAATTTCGGATGCCATCACTGAACCTGGAGGCAACTACATTGTAGGCCACTCAAGAAGGAAAATGGTTATCGGATTGTGTTACAAATGCAGAATAGGAACTGCTGAAATCCGTAAATAAATACATTGGTGGAGTTCAAAAAGCCTTTTTGGTACTAAACTTGCAATTGTAAGAGAAAGGTTTGTGCAAATTTTACATGTTTCAAGCATGCTATAGCAAATTATAAATGCACACATATGCATGGAGAGATAAAGATGTATGATAGTAATTATTTTTATGTAACTTAACTGGCTAGGCTAGGATAGTTATATAATACTAAAATTATAATTTTTGCCGATGATGTAAAAACTTTCGGCACAGCAGGACGCTAGGAAGATTTCAACGATAGACCTATAGATGTGCGTGACGAATGCTGGAAATTGCTGTGCTCGTCCGTTCCCTAATAAGGGAAACATTAGACCCCTCCCCTCGCTCCCACTTTCCCATACATGTATGTAGGCGCTCCTGTAACAACTCAAGGCATTGATGTCAACGACCAGTAACGCTAAACAGACCGTTGTGTTGAAGGAGGGATGGCTAAAAAAACAAGGTCAGACGGAGGCCGGTAGGGAGAAATTAGGGGGAGGAGGAATTAGGAGAAGCGGGAGAGCTAGGCCCTAGGGCGTCATACTGCTTTTGTCATAGATCATCTGCACATACAGGGGAACATGTTAAGATCTGGCGACCTCGCTGGTTTGTGTTACGTGATGATGGCACCTTCATTGGCTTTATGAGCAAGGCGTCACCCGGACACGCCCAGCAACCGCTCAACCGGTGGAAGATACATTGTATGTGAGGGAGAGCGTAGGAGCAAACACGTGACGTGATTCTCGTCGTTCATTTTTAGCTGGCGTCAACATAACTATACTCTCCAAAGATAAGATACCGGATCGGGAGTCAGCTTTTGTCATAAGGTACTGGCGTCTCGTCGATCGTATATTATGAGCTAGTGAAGGCAAACGTTTGTTTACCATTGTACGCACGCAGACTGCTGCAATGGAACACACATATCAACAGAACGTTCTGCGCGGAGTCAGGCTCTGAGAGGTACCCATGTACATGTATGGTTTTATGTAATGATATATTACGTATTTACCAAGTGGTGCTCGTGCATGGTTGTATGATGCCAATATTTCATTTGGAGTACATGTACATTGTATATATATATATATAAAATAATCATTATAATTATTATATATAAAGTCATCTAAATGGTAATATCTCCTAGCAATGAGAAAGGTCTCAGACATAGTATTGTAAATTGTTTTGAATGTCCCGATTATTATTATTATTATTATTATTTTTGGGGGGGGGGGGGGGGGGGGGGGGGGGGAGGGGGGGTGGGATGTGGAATATACTATGCAGCAAAAAATGTTTTGCTGTTTACATGAAGGATGTAAGTTACATTGAGTGGTACTCGCACATAGCACAATTTTTTGTCCATTCAGTATCAGGTCAAGATAACTAAGTCGAAAATTGTTTTGCTACCATTATCCGATATGATCCTCATTTTGATACAAAGATTGAAATTTTCATTTTATTTCTTTACTGGCAGAAAGGAATGGATTGAGGCCATCCAAAAGATCTCACACAATGAGGAGACTACACAGACTCATGAGCCTAGCAAGGCAAGGGAGGAGACGGCAGCCAAAGAGGAATCGCCAGATAGCAAGGCATCTAGGAAGGTACCACCACATGTTATGTCGTATTGACTACTCCTCCACATTAAATACAGCTTGCAAAGCGTATGGATGATTTTGAGATCCTCAATGTTATTGGACGGGGAACGTTTGGAAAAGTAATTGTTGCACCCATTTCTTGATCGCTGCAGTACACTTGGCACCTTTTGACATTCTTTGCTTGACTGCTCCTTCTCTGCATGTCCCCTACCCCTCCAACTTCTCTCACCACACTTTCCCACTATCTGACTCATTTATATATTTAAACAGCCTTTTTCATCTACCTCTGCCTCTGCTCGTTTTTCTCCCACCATGTCCTTCCAATAGCTAAATAACGGTCACATTTTTATCTATTGAAAAGGTTGTGATGTGTCGAGACAAGACAAATGGTGAGATCCTGGCCATGAAGATTCTCAAGAAGGACGTTATTGTTGCTAAGGACGAGATTGCTCACACACTTTCAGAAAATAGAGTACTTCAGTCCATCAAGCATCCCTTCCTCGCTGTATGTTAGTTATATTTTTAGGCTATCTTAAATGGTATGTTAGGTACCATTAGTATATATTTTGTAGATTGTACCTCTCTTCTTTGTTTTAATTGAGTGCACCCTCTCAACAGAGTTTCAAGTACTCGTTCCAAACTAACGACCGTCTGTGCTTAGTGATGGAGTATGTCAATGGTGGGGAGCTGTTCTTCCACCTCTCCAGGGAACGCATGTTCTCAGAAGACCGCACACGCTTCTATGGGGGAGAGATCACACTGGCAATTCAGTACCTCCATGAACTACATGTAGGATCCTGTACAGAAACATAGGGGTTAGCTTGCTTTGGGCACATACATGCACATGTAGGCATGATCCTAATAGAGACTTGACCCTACACTTCTACAGCTTGAAAATCTGATGTTAGACTCTGAAGGTCACGTCAAGTTGATAGGCTTTGGCTTTAGCAAGCTTGATATCAGGTATGGTGCTACTACCAAGAGCTTCTGTGGCTCACCAGAATACCTTGCCCCAGAGGTTAGTCATGTTGTGATGTGTGCCCACGCAGTCCACTTCCCTTTGTATAATAATACATACATGCTGTATTCACTCTTTGACTGATGTATACATTGTGCATGTACACACTATTATATTTACATAAAAGTGTATACATTACATAACTTTGTGTGGTGCATACTCATGATGTACCTCATCTGTCATAACAGATGTTATTTATGTACTGGTTTATGTATCAGACGGTACGCACTAGGCCCATAGGCTGGGATAGGGGGATGGGGGTCGGTAAAAAGTTATTAAATGAATAATTAGTTATTCATTGCTAATGAATTGTACTACAGGGCGTGTTATTAAATTAGCAAGCATGAGTTAACTCTAATAACAGCTCTCCCCTAAACCCTTGCTGGGCGGGAGGGCCCCTAGCTCTCTCACTACTTAGTTCCATCCTTATTGTATTCCCGAAACCTTTTCCCATCCCCCAACCAGCCTATTGACTGCACACAACATGTTTAAATGCAGTTTAACATCCTCAGATCCTTGAAGACAACGACTATGGCAGGGCCGTGGACTGGTGGGCATTGGGAGTGGTGATGTACGAGATGATGTGTGGGCGCCTCCCCTTCTATTCAAGGGACCACAAGCAGCTGTTTGAAATGATCCTCACGGTACGAAGGGAGTGGACAGGGGAGGAGGTGAAGGGAGTAGGTTCTTCAAAGTGTAATGCACGTGCCAAAAAATCAATGTTGTGTCATTGAAATTTTGAAATTGTTGCTGCATGATGCACTACCACCACATTTCACACAAGGTGCATGCAAGTAGCAATGTGGTCTATACAAACCCAACATTGCCTTTGGCACCAGCCACAAATCACACCACTTCAACATGTGGTACAAATGCACTGCAATTTCCCAATTTTCATTACACATTTGGGTTCAGTGCTGAAAATATACAATCCTATGGTAGAGATGGGCTGGGAATAAATACCTACATGTAGAAGCATGAAACTGAAGATGAGTGGTAGTGAATCAGCTACATGTAGGTAAAATAAGAATGCTTTTTAGAAGACCCAGTAGACTGGGAATGAGTTACTGAATTTGTAATGTTTCCTTTTGCTTTTTCAGGAGGATGTCAAGTTTCCATCAAGGCTGGCTGAGCCTGCGAAGCTATTGCTTTCAGCACTGCTTCAAAAGGATCCAGCAAAGCGGTAGGTTGGATGGGGAGGAGGGACTGTGAGTGAGTTCCTCATATCATAGCCTTGGTGGAGGAGCAGTGGATGCAGTTGAGGTGAAGGGACACGTGTTCTTTCAGACTATTAACTGGACTGACTTATATGACCGGAAGGTAAGGCAGAGTAGTTAAGTTTCCTTTGCTCTTACACACTTGAAGGTTGAGCCACCGTATAAACCAAAAATCAAAGATGCCACTGATGTTTCAAACTTTGACTCCAAATTCACTAGTGAAAACCCACAGCTAACACCACCTGATTCTAGTAGGCATGACCTGTTTATCACACTGCATCTTACCCTAGGTTGATTTCTCCTTCACCCTCCTTCCAATATTAGGTGACCCCAAATCTGGTGTTGGTGCAGGTGTCTACTTTGATGGCTTTAACTAGGCTGGGCACAACATCAATATCATTGTCTTTATTTATTGGTTATTATATACATGTATGTTCCATCTTTTTGTTAACCTACCTAAATGCATGTATACCTGTTAAAGAAAGCTTGAATTATACATTTCATACAAGTGTGTGTGTGTGTTGTGTGTGTGTGTGTGTGTGAGGGGTCTTCAATACATTCATGATAAGTTGCATATTCATGTGTATGCACATTAACATGATTTAATCAATATCATAGGATTACAATTAGGGCACATGATGCATACAGATTCTCAATCAAGGTATCTATATAATTCCACTGGAACTATTCACGAATATTTTAATGCACAAATCACCATTCTGAAGTACATGTGATGGGATGGGTTCGTGCCAGAAGAGCCTTAGTTTACTATTTTACATGCATGCAGCAAATCTTTATTTGCATGGGTCCTGGGTCAAATGGAGAAGTGAACATGGCATGGATGATTGTGCAGGCCTCTCCCATTTACCTCACTGACGTAAAACATCATTTTGAATGTTGTATTAATCAGGTGTACATGTATACAGTGTGTGTGTGTGTTATGTGTGTATGTGTGTGTGTATGTGTGTGTGCGTGTGTACATGTTAATCTTTTTAATGTTTTTGTATACTTATAGCCAGCAAAACGTATTCCATTTTAAAACATGTTTTTTTAAAAATTATATGTAGTATAGAAATCATTGTAATTTGGGGTTGGAACCAAGACCCCAATGGAGACTAGTCCTCGGGCCCAGCTGCAATGTACATGTAGAATCCTACAGCGCTACGATGGGTGTAAATGAATTTGGTTTACTCGCCTTAAAATTAAATTACTTTGACCGTTACATCACCTTTACATGTACATGCTTTCCATGTGTCACGTGAGCACTCCATAACCTGTAATATGTCAGTGCAACACACATGAAAATACTACACGATCCCGTGCAAACGTTTTAAGACGTGATGTTAAAGCCTTGTTTGTACATGTACACGTAGATGTACTGGAGGATTGATAGCGATCAGACAACTAAAGACTGTTTCTGTACATGTAGTCGAGCACCAAGTCCTTAATGTAATTCATCGTGTAGTGACGTAACAGTCAACACAACAAACTTGTACATATATAAATAACCGCTCCCATTTCGGTCAACCGTAGTACGGCGTGTATTCATATACATGTACATGTATACTTGCACGTGCATGAAATGCTTAATAACAAATTATCAACGTTTCCATATTAGCGGCACTGATTATACTGATAGTCGGTAGCCAAGGTGAAGCACGCATACGCTTCTTCGTTGATCTCACGGTATGAAATGACCAGGTTTACCGTGGCCAGTACTTCCTGGTAGCTAATTCCATCGCTCAAAGGCAGCTCGAAGGGTAATATCATGTTCCCAGTTTCAGGAGGGCAATTCGCTGTCGAAAGTTCTTTGATACATACTTCGCCATCCGCTATACGTGTATGTTTATAGAGAGACGATAATCTGATAATTATTTTTTAAAAAATATCTTATTACCTTCCTTGCACATCGTGATTCTTCCATGCCATGAACCTTCGAACAACAAGGTAGAGCACTCAGGACCGCACACGACCATTGCTCTTGTAAAGCGCAAATTGAATTCTGTTAGCATTGCGTCCAGGTATCTCGAGAGTGTTTCTCTGACATCCTCAGGGCATGACTGTACAGAAAATGGTCGGTGAAGTCCACTCACTTGCAAGTGAGTCTGAAAAGTACTTTTTTCGAGCGCAGAGACTTGCTTATTTGCAGAAGGGAGAGTGGCACCTAGCTGCAGCAAAGCAAGCAGGGCAAAAACCAATTGAAACCTCATTTCCGCCGTATGTATCAATTGTGTGCACCCCGGAGCTTTTATATGCTGTCACAAGCATTTTAGTCAATTATAACATAACCAAGCGTGCAATTAGAACATGCTGTACGTATACGTGATATATTGTGCGCATGTAGCAATTAAAAGTATATGTATAATGACATATAACCAGATACCTCAACTGCTCAACCCTCGGTTAACACCATTAAGCATCACTGCATATTCAAACCATTACCCAATCCCTCACCTCACACCATTACATATATATGTTATAATCAGCACAAAAGCATCATACAGGCACTGGTAGAAGTAAATAGATTATGGTTATTAGGAGCTCCATATGGCGGAGCGGGTTGTCAAAACGGAGTGCAAGTTTGAGGTTACTGTTTTTTGAAGTGCATGTATTTGCTCAGTAACCAAATGAAGTTGCATGATCTGCCTTGCCATGTACAGCTTGTATTTTAAGATGCATGCCGCCTTGTGCTGGAGTTGCTAGCTTGTGGTATATAAACGCATGCATGCATGCAGGATGTAGTAACCGCAACAGGACCATGCATGCAAAGGTGCAGTCTGATAATCGCTAGTAAGGCTTGGCTCTCGTGCATAATCAGCCAATCTCTTGGCTTTAGTAGACTATATATATAATACCAAATGAAATTTGCACTAGCTCTTCTGCGTGATCATACACTAGGCAACACGTTGCGCGCATGCAAATCAAATGAACATGGGTAAAAGTTTTATTACGCAGCATGCAAGTTGCCTAGTGTATGATTGCCTTAAAAGGATGCATGCCGAATCGTTATACCTATGGGAACTAGGGCTGTTTGTGGTAAACACCTTTGCCGCATGCAGTACTGATCTACTCGTGCAGAACGGATGCATGGCTGCTTAAGCGCGCTTCACTGGTATACTTGTAAGATATATGTATGCAAAGGTGCTGATAATCTCACGCTCTCATGTTCAGTCTCCACATATACATCATCAAGAGCATTAAAATACCTAAACAGTAGACACACTAATGCATGCATTATATAGAACGCTTCAAGCATCTTTTCTACATCTTGGTAGCCAGCATCGGCATAGAAGGACCCAAGCAGGGGTAGTGCATATCCACCTGGCAAATGTATATGCATGTGTAGCGCGCATGACCGGTGACCGTTATGCAGGAGCTTTGAGAAAGATGAAATGCACTGACTGGCCTAGTGAAATGTATTTACACATGCATGTGTAGCCTGTGGCGTAGTGTGGTTGTTGAGCGCCTGGGGACATAATGCAATAATGGCGACCCCCCCCTCTTACAAATAAAGGGGCGGATCTAGGATTTTGCAGAGAGGGTTGGTAGGCAGCCGCAAGGGCGGAGAGGGATATGACAGGCCTCGATCCTCCCAGCAAGGGGGTATGCAAATTAAGGTAGGAAGTCACTATGTTTCAAAACGACTTGATTTTTTTATTTCCTATACAGGTTTTAGTGCTGACTATAATTTACAAATCTCAGGATTTATCGGAACTTCTTTGATTTTTAATAAATCGCTAAAGTTCTAAAATTCATTGTTCATATCTCAGCGGAAGAGCATAGATATATATTGCAATTTGAGGACAATCATTAGACCATACAATGATGGATATAAATCTACTTTTTAGGTTTTTGTGATTGATACTTCAAAAGCATTGATGTTTTCAAAGTCGAAAATCACAAAAACATGATTTGCAAAATTTGTACGTCGCAAATTTCTTTTTTAAGAACTACATACATTCTATTTATACGTATCTACATTTTGTACGAGTTCGATTTCGCAATGTGTCTCCGTATCCCAAAGTTTAAAAATTGAAAGAAAAAACCCACCTCTTTGATATTAGAACAGTTTTCCCGCTCAAAGCGCGCTGTTTTGCTACCAAAAAGATTGACTTCCTGTCTGGATATGTGGCCACGCCTACAAGGTACCACCCAATTGCTAATATACGACCCGGTCGACGTCGGTACTTTTGACGTGTTAGGTTGTTGTTCGGTGTATATAAACGATTAGGCAACGAGCTCGTCGTTTTTCAGTTGGCGGACTACTTCAAACATCAATGGCGATATTCGATGAATTGAGAACGTTTAGCGGCCTGTGTTACTGGTGGCAATGATATTGGGAGCCTATCAGAAGAGCCTCTCAGATAAGTTTTATGATCTCGTGCTATGGGAGAGATCAATATAGGCCTAATTGTGATCTCATACGATCATGCACGATGAAGTCATTGGCAATCAATGGTGAACCTCAGGTCATGGCCTTGTTACATGTCGTTGCGTAGTGCACTTATAGAAAAGGGTATGCGCATGCAAGTTTTCTAATATCTATGATGTATCACTATAAAGGGTGGAGCACAACACCTGTACATGGGCTATTCCATTATTTAATTATACACCCCTACGGTGGTACAGAGCATATGTCCCGAGGGGCGGGGGGTGGAACAAAATAGAAGCTTGTTCAGAGGGTATTTACAAGTCTGTCCCCGGGGGGGGGGGGGGGGGGGGGGGGAGGTCGTGATATAAGATATAATATAAGCGTGTCCTCCAGTGGTACTTTTATATATTGTCCCACGTTTGCAATTATTGTGGTTAAATAATGGAATAGCCCTATCCATTGACAGCCAAAGAATTACAACCATCATAAGATATCTTGGGCTTGAACACTAAACCATTCTTGATCCTTGTGTTCTATGTTCCCCACTCACTGAATGCATTGTAGGTAAAAAGAATCATTATTATTATTATTATTTTTACAAAACACAACCCACATAGTTCAATATATGAATTACAACACACGCCCTAAGAAGCACAAACACAGTATGTTGCTCCTTTGTGGCGTCCTCCCCACTGGTCTGAAGGGTGTTGACATGTTGATGAGGTGGTTGTAATAACAGTGCAATACCACTCATTTCCATGGTAGCAGTAACTGCAAAAGTGCACAAAACTGATTACACACACACACACACAACACACACACCACACACACACACACACACACACACACACACACACACACACACACACACACACTTGCACACAAATTTGATGACCAGGAGTTTGATTAGCATCTTCATGGCCAATGTCACTTCAGCCTCATCAACCCTTCATAAGTTTCCACAACCCAGCGTAGCCTGAAGGACACCCTGCAATTACTGAGGGCTGTGAGGCACATTGGGGGCGGGGCATGCTTTCTATTCTTGTGCTTCTTCATCCACACTGTCACACAGATGACACCCAACAATGAATATGACGAGGACTGATGGTACCACCCAGCTGAGAAGTGTGGGAAGGAGGCAGAGGGGGAAGAGGGGTATTGGGAAAGGACACAGAAAGAAGCTAACATGGTACTTACTGTGGCATACACACAAGGTTTTAATTGGTAACAGCTTATAACACTATCACCACAAAGTATTTTGTGTACATTGTAACATTCCAATAAATAATTAGCTTTTTTTGGCAGAAGGTCAGGTATCAATCCTTATCAAGATGTACACAAATCTTGAAAAGGATTGGTACCCGGCCTTCTGCCAAAACATGATGGTTGGGCTATGCCCAGCTACTGCAAGATTACTAAAGATATTTAAAGCAATAGTCCAAATACATACCACACTCAGCATCTGTGATGAAACACCTAGGGGCATGTCCACGACCCCCAGGAGTACCCAGAGGAGTTTGCTAGTTCCCCTAGTTTATCCATCTATCATGTGATGATGTGCGCTAAATATATAACCAGCAGCTGTCTAATCACAGTTGGCGGCTATTTTTCAACCAGTTCGGCTAAAAATGATGTTTAATCTCTTGCCAAGACTAAAGAAGTTATGGTTAATATTGTGTGCAGTAGTGGATCACACACATTACCACTTTTGCACATCAGCAAAAATAACACATTCACAGCTTCTGTAGCAATTAAACCTTATCGATCTGCGCTGCTTTCATCTAATGGAAGTCACTGTTTGCACAGACAATAAGACATGGCTGTTCCTGACAGGACATTACATTTGAAATAAATTAATTAGATCATATGAATTGAATTTATGGTTAGTCCAGTATGCGTGCATGCTGCTTGACTTAATATGAGTAACTTATTTTCAGTTCATTCAAGAGAGAAGCAGCAACCTCTCGCAAAATGGCATCTTTTACTAGAATATTTATAATACATTGAGACCCCCTCTCTCCACCTAGGAACACCCCATATACCCATGTTCCCTATATACCCATGTTCCCTATATACCCATGTTCCCTATGTCCCCCATTGTGTGTTGTAGATGTGTGTTGCCCTACATAGTACATATTACAACACATCTCCCCTCTGGTTTAGACTTCAGCTGCCTCGAAAATGTGGCTATGGTCACATGTACCTGCATAGTACAGGGTACAAATTCATTTACTCGTTGGCGCTTCAGGACCAAGCAACAGCTGTGCATTAGCAACATCACCATCCTCCAGTGGGGAATGTGGTACGAAACACATTTTGGATGGTGTGCCCCAAACTTATCATTTGTTTTATTTTTTGCCTCCCACATCAGTTTTTGAAGGCCACTTCATATGAATGGAAATAACACACCTGCAGGGTTGTGAAGCACAACCTCCCCTATTATGTCCCATTGCCTAGGTCCACACATTGGATTGGCAGGTCTCCTTCACCCCATGGCACCTTCACCTCCAGCACTGAGGTGGTACAGGGCACCAGCACACTCCCTGGGTCCCTGTTAGAGGCAGTAATGCAGTGCTTACTGCAAAAGGTCACAGCTGGGATATTTAAAAAACTACTTATCACTCTCTGTAAACATCCTAAAAATGGCCTGAAAATGCGTACATACATGGATGAATGCATTGGGGGTGGGGAGGTAGAAGGAAAAAAGGTGTGGGGAGGCCAGGAGGAGGCATACACATTGGATTATAGTATACAACTACTTGAGCAAAATATGACTAAGTTCTAAACTATTTGATCGTTTTGAGTCCTGTCAGATACAGGATGCTTAAATATACGTGATTTGCTAACACAACCACCGATATATAGAATGTAGCCTCGATACGTTTTGACCACTGAAGCGAGAATGCCAATGAATTCTGAAGCTATTGGTGTGATTTTCATTTCTTAGAAGTGTTCCTATCTCGAGTTATGGGTGGTCAAGAAGAAGAACAACAACAACGAGAAATACGGTGGGACTGGGTACGAGATTAGTCAAGTGTTTTGTTCTCCACAACCACGCGGTTTTAAGACATCTAACAAACACGGAACTGCTCGTTTTCGACTGCTTGTTCGACGATGACAAAGAGCTAAGCGATCCGATTGATAGGAGTTCCGTTAGAAGCGGGTCCCGTTTTTGTAATGACATTCATAATTGGGGTCAAATCCTATATGAGAGTTACTATCGTAACTCTCGATACTGGACATAGGTTGCTATTATACATGTACCATTTTGTTATCCTATACATGTAGTGCATGCTTAATGTTGAATCAATGCATGATTGGAGGGTATGACAGGTACATGTAACAATCAGGACATTCTATGACTAGCAAATAACACTGCACCCTCTCAGATATAGATGAAATTTGGAATATATATATATATATTATATGATTTGTACCAATTAGACAGAGGGCAAGAAAATTACTAGTACACCTTGTGCTTCAACTTTTTTTTGGCACTGGTGATAAATGATATAATGTACATATGTACATACTTCAGCACTGTTGAAAACACTAGTACAGCACACACACAATGTACCACCCCACACAGTGAAACCTTGCTTGTTCAATGATTCTAATTGTTGCCACTGCTACTGCTTTTTGAAGCTCCGTTTCAAGGAGTAGGATCAATGCATCGAGATCTGCATGCTCGTGCCAAATGTCCAACCTGTTTTCTCTCTTGAATGAACTGAAAATGAATAAAGCCATGTGGTGGGCGTGGGAGGCCATGTGGAGCTGGACGATCCTATGAAAGTGACAGAATGAAATTGTGTGAATGGGGTTACATGTTTGTTAACTAGCTGGTGGAACACAATGTATCAAAATAATCACCCCCGGTCTGGGCACTACATCTATTAGTGGTAATTAACCTATGTGGCACGTATCCGGTTCGGTGCATGCGCACGTCATTCGCTTTGCCAATTGACGCTTTTAGTAACTTAGTGAAGTTGTTTTTCTCAAAATGCCTTCACGTCCGGAACAGATAGGAGCTAAATGACGAGCAAAGTACCTCAAAACTCGTTACGACTTATTATAGATTCTGCCTGAGCGAGCTACAAAGCAGAGCCTGAAAAGAAACAGACCTCTCGACATGCATGGTATCGAGCAGATCCTGAAAAGGAAGGAACGGGCTGCTAAAATACAACGATATTGGCAGAGTCCTGAATGTGCTCGCTCGGCGAAAAGAGTTAAGGTCGCTCAAAGGTATGTCGTACCTGTACATATACACGTAGCTACCTACATGTACTCTTACAACATTTGTACGTATAGTGCGTGCATTTCTGCGACTACATGTACATGTACACTCATTTACCGGTACTGGCACTTTTTTTTGTGAGGTCAGGTGTGTATCTGTATTACATCAACAGTTGTGGATTTATCCTACACGTTATTGAATGGGGTCTGTTTTTAACACGTAACTAATACAATGTGTATATGTAATGTTAACTGCTGCTAATTATTTTGTTTACCACTGTAGCTACTCCCTGTATGAACCAAACCATACCGTACTATGGGAGTGTAAGGGTGGCCTAGACAAGGCTATTCTAAAGAATAGCATACTGTTAGATGAGTTAAATGATGCCTTTTGCAAAACCCATCCGTGGTTAGCACAAAAGGTCTGTACTAGATCTGCACATGCAGCTGTTAGTGAGGTTTGGGCAGGTGCATTGCTTAACAAGGCACTGAGCATGCGTAGAAAAAAAGCAGGTGAATTTCTATGTGATGTTCAGGCTATTAATGTAGCTGATAGTGACATTCTTGCTGCTTAGCATGACCCTAGCCCCTACAGCTAGTTTTCATTCTGCCTCCAAACCAGCAGTTGTGTTACAATCGTTATTTAGCTTTCTAGTTCATATGCTGCTCTAGCTCTTGGTCCATTCTACTGTCCCTGCTGTTTCATCAAATTCATCTATGCAGAGCATCTTTACAACCTCTGAACCCACTTTAGAGAGCATGTCTATGTTAAACTGGTCACATGCCTTTCTTGTTGCAAATAGGCACACAGAAGACAAACCCTGACCTAAAAGTTCTTGGAACTATTCAACAGCTGTGCATGTAATAACAGTGGCTTTGTGCAACTGAGTAATTGTTTTATCTGAAATACAATTACCCATGACCTCGTTTAACAAGTGACCAAATTCAGGGTCTCGTTTTTGTCTCTCATTAATAGTCAGTTCATCATACTTTACAGTTTCCCTCCAGATGTTCACTGATGTCATGCAGCCTAGCCTTGCGGCAATTACTTTGTTGCAAAAGATATTCTGAAACACCATTGAACCATACTGGAGGGAGCTGTAGTATGTCCCCAACAAACAGGACATTCATTGCCCCAAACCATTGGCAACTTCCAAACACTTCTTCAAGTCTAAGGTGTACATAAGCTAAACAGAGGCTGCTAAGCATGCTGACCTCATCAATAATGATTAGCTTAAGATGTTTGAAACCGTTTCTCATCATTTTCAATGATTCTTTTGGAAGTGGCCAATAACTTGATGTTTTAGAATCGTTCTATTGGCAATTGGATAAGCCTGTGAACGGTGACACCATCTATATTAAATGCAGCTAAAGTGGGGGCAGTTAGTGCACACCGTACAGAGTCTTTATTATCCTTCCATAATTCATTACCATGGCTCTGATGGTATGAATTTCCTGTTCCACCAACCCTGCTAATGAACATGCACAGGGGGTTATTTTTAATACAGGAATATTTGCCATTTTGGTGAGAAAGATGGTCACTGCATGTACTTTTATTGCATTAATAGCACGAACATCATGTAGAAATTCACCTGCTTGTTTTCTACACATGCTCTGTGCCTTGTTAAGCAATGCACCTGCACAAACCTCACTAACAGCTGCATGTGCAGATCTAGTACTGACCTTTTGTGCTAACCACGGATGGGTTTTGCAAAAGGCATCATTTAACTCATCTAACAGTATGCTATTCCTTAGAATAGCCTTTTCTAGGCCACCTTTATACTCCCTTAGTACAGTATGGTTTGGTTCATACAGGGAGTAGCTACAGTGGTAAACAAAATAAATACTGAAATTAGCAGCAGTTAACATTACACATTGTATTAGTTACGTGTTAAAAACAGACCCCATTCAATCACGCATAGGATAAATCCACAACCATTGATGCTATTCATTACAACCACATATAGTGAAGCTATTAAAGCATCAATACATATACACATCTGACCTCACAAAAAATGGAAGTAAGTAAGTACCGGTAAATGAGTGTACATGTACATGTAGTCGCAGAAATGCACGCACTACGTACAAATGTATTAACAGTAGGTAGCTACGTGTATATGTACAGGTACGACATACCTTTGAGTGACCTTAACTCTTTCGCCAAGCGAGCACATTCAGGACTCTGCCAATATCGTTGTCTTTTAGCAGCCCGTTCCTTTTCAGGATCTGTTAGATACCTTGCGCGTTGGGTATCCAACTGATCAATTGCGCATCAGAGTACATATAAAAATGAATAAAACAAGTAAATAAAAAACATTCTCTATGAGAAAGTTGGTGATATATAGGATTTGAAAGTAATGGTGGTGTAAAAAGGAAGGAAACAAGGGTCTGATAATAAGGGAAAATGGAATAGTCCTATATTTAGCACACAAACAACATACTATCCTAGATGTAGAAATGTGCTAAATATAGGACTATTCCATTTTCCCTTATTATCAGACCCTTGTTTCCTTCCTTTTTACACCACCATTACGTTCAAATCCTATATATCACCAACTTTCTCATATAGAGAATGTTTTTTATTTACTTGTATCTACGTTCAACATGACTGCTACCCATCGAAAAATGCACAATGGGCAAGTATAAGGCTAGATAATCAAGCTCAATAATCAATAATCCCCTCAGGACAAGCTCAATAAATTTCCCACCCTATGAGGATATGCTCAATAAAGATACACACATACTATCTGTCCTTCACTGTACCTAGATGCGTACTACCATGGATTGTCAGACCCACACTGTCCAGCAGGGGAGCCACCAAATCCACAATGCCACAAAAATGTCAGCACACACACACCTGCTCCGGAATATCCAACTAATGTAAAGGACCACTACCGAAGGGTTTACTACCAGGCAACTAATCACAACTGCTATTGCAAACAGATTTGACCAAAAGGGTTCTCAAATGCTTCAGAAGTTAGAAATGGTTATGACAACTACATGTAATATTACTGAATCCATTGTGCTGGAAGAAGCAATCAAAGAGATAACTTCATTCTATGGAGCAGCTGACTTGAATAGTGATCGTCTTAGGACACAGCTCTGTGCCTTGCATACCAGTAGTGCAAGCCCATTGGTGGACTGTAATTGCATATCTTAAAGCCAGAAACAGTGTGGAAAAGGAATATTACTGTGAGGAAATGAAATGACAAGGTTGATCTTTGTAATGCCAGTAACAAATGCTGTGAGTGAATGTTGAAAACATGGCTCCATACGACAATTGGTCAAGCAAGGTTGAATTGGTGTTTCATCCTACACGTACAAAAAAGCAAACAGATATCCAAAATATGACCAGCATTGCGAATGACTTCATTAAAAGAAACGAAAGTCGTTTGAGCATATTTGGGTGATTTGTGTAAGTGCAGTTACCACTCTGGTCCTAAGTTTCGCTTCATTTACAGAGTGATACAACCCTTGCACATGCATAATATTAAAAGGGGGGACCAAAGCCCCCCAAGCCACCCCCTTGCCTACGGGCCTAAACAGTTATGAACAATGTGATGTGTCAGTAATTGATTATGTATGTCCATAATTGAAAAGAGACACCTCATTACTGAGTCCATGTTTTGAAGCTCGTAACGACTAAAATCAAAATATGAAAAAGGATTCAAACACCACAATCATTTTTTATGTTAACATACACACTCCATGTCATACGGCAATGGTATGCGCAAGGTGTTTACAGAACGCCATGCAGCAATCATATTTGGAGGGGTGGTTACTAAATTCAGTACAGTGGACTTCGTGCACTAATCCAGAAGGTAAGCCTACAACGCCGATGAGTAAGAGAGATGTGGCTGATAGAATTCTCACTCCAAGAATAGTGACTGTTGTCCCAAACAACGCAATCGTATTTCACGAATAATCGATACAATATGACAAAGGAGATACATCACAGGTGTTGTATAACGCCATTTCAGTGGCAAATATACATACCAATGAAGAATGCATGCAATACCAATGCACTTTTTAAAATAAAATAACTGCTATGACTTTATAATGCACACAATCATTATGCAGGTTAGTGAGCACTTCAGCAAAGGTGAGAGAGGACATGTGAGGAGGTCAACTGTTGGCAGAGGCTGCCAACCAAAGGTCTGAATAGGTTCATAGTACTTTAATTGGAAGATTGCCCCGCCTCCATTCTTCTCTCATGATCGTTGTCCACCTCTTGCAAACCAGAATATTTTGTCTATTTTCAACCAGCGTTAAAATACTGCCATAGAATGTATAAAGTAGGGCACACATAATGCTTCAAAAAACATTCAAAAAAAAGTTATACTTCGTTTATTTTTTGTGACAATTCAATTCTCCACATAATGCATTTTTAAGAACTGCAGATTGTGCAGGAAGAATATTAAAAGATACAAAACAAGCAAACTAAAAACGATAAGAATAGAAAGTTCATCACAAAAATGCTCAGTGAAAACCTTTTATGCCAAGCCATCCAAACCGACTGCAATCCAAAAAGAGGACAATTAAATCACATTTATCCAGGCAACAAAATGATGCTACCTAAAATAAAGCCTTGCAACACAAAATGCTAATATTCACAGCACACCAAACCATGTAACACTTCTCAGGAACTGCAGGGTGTCTTTGACAAGCTACCTGAAAATTAGGAGGCAGGACCTGAACATTCTTGCTATGTTGGGTTGATAAGGCAGAAATGACATGTGGCAATAAAGATGATGGTCAAACTGTTGTATCGCACCATACTTCCTGGTCACCAAGTACATGGACTTATGGTAACTTAGCTACTATATGCACATAATTTGAAGAAAGCTTTATTGAACCCAAAGTTTCAGTGATGTGATTAATGTAAAAGATACAAATACTGTACGGTGCTGCCCTTAATATTACTTTTTGGCACTTAAAGGTTGACATTAACTTGATCGTGACTGGATAGCTGCTCTCTGTGGGAACACCATACTCCCCGTGGTGTACAGCATATCCACCCTGGCCGTACCCAGCTACACCTTCTGCAGCATCACCCTGCGCGTGGTAGACATAGATGACCACCCCCCCAACTTCCCAAGGAGTGCTGTCAACTTCTCTATCCCAGGGGGTTCCTCCTCCCCAGTCTCTTGGCCCATGGACCTGGCAGTGGATGTGGATGAAGGCATAAACTCCACCCAGAACTACTACATCAACACCACCAATCCGGCCGTTAACACCGCCTTCTACCTGGGTCCACAGACGCCATATTATTGTTTCCAACAGCTTCTAGCAAGCATGAGGCAGGTAGTGACCCTAGGTATGATCACCAGAAAGGTGGTCTTATACTGATTCCCCCAGTTTCCACCCACAGCCGCCAAGCAGAGAGCAACAACCATGCCTACTGGAGGAACCATCATGCTCGGCGCCGTTGCGAGCGCGGCTTGGGGCGTTTCACTCTCAAGTTGTGTAGTGCTGTTGGTCATCGCTGCCCAGTGCCTGTGGCTAAATGTATAACAACACTAGAATAAACTGTATCACTGTTCTTCACATCTTCATCCTCACTTTGGCCCTGTTCCCATTCAAAAGTATGTCCACACACCACCACACTGATTGCAATCTGTATTTATTTATTTATTGTAAGTGTGTGCTTAAAATACAACCATCAGAGTCTTTGCACAGTCCTTCCAGCTCTGATAGACAGAAGATTCCTATGTCTTCGTGATGAACCATTGCTATTTTGTTGAAAGGTGCCTTTATGTGAAGTGGATCAGCTATGTTCTGGACTTAAGCCTTGAGGGAGCTGTTCGAAGAACACCATGCATGCAGATGGATTATGGCCTATTGCTTGTGGATGCAAGAAATGCATTAAATTCATTGAACAGGCTGTTAATTGCACAAAACGGAATTCTTGTATTCAATGGTTGGTTCCTATTTATGTGGTTATGCCACTCTTGATTGAGTTGGAAGACGACAAGATAAAGAATGCATTGGTCAAGGAGATTCTCTATCCATGTTACTGTACACAGCCGCAGCTATACCACATATTAAGTCACTGTCTAATGGATCCAAAAATTGGCAAGCTGACGACTCCTAATGGACAGCAAAACTTACCCACCTACGTGAATGGTTTGACAAACTATGTGAACATGGTCCAAAATTAATTTAAGAAAAGGTGGCCTGGCGATCCAATGCCATAATGAAATACAGGATGCAAGCATCTCTTGTGTACAGGAGGAAATACGTGTACAGGAGGTAATACGTGTACAGGAGGTAATACGTGTACAAGAGGTAATACGTGAGCCAATAGTTCAAGAAGCCAATGATGCATGGGACACACCTTCTCTGGTAGCAGATCTCAGTGTCCTAAGCGGTTGTCTTGTGTCGTTGACACTGACGCTCCGTCATATTTACACAGGGACGTTGCTTCTATCCTATCATTGGCTGAAGAAGAAAAGATGAGGAAATAGAGTGCTCCCGGGTATTATGACGAATGATAATCAAATTTTTTAATATATTGTGTTAAAGGATAAAACAAGTGTTTTATATTGTATGCACATGTGTTTCCTACATTTTTTTTTTTAAAAAGGCCTTCTTTGGACCTTCCATTGTAAAGTTACAAGTCGATATGTCGCACCCCCTCGAAAAAATGTTTTATCAGTCACGTTTTCTTAAGTATTGCAGAAACTACATATCATTTCCAACAATGCAGGGCGGAATAGCTCCCGAAAGTTTCAGCGACTCGATTAATGTCGAAAACCTGCGATGCTGAGCGTTCTGGAGCTCGTAGTAGCTGAACGGTAACTAATATCGCTTAATTTGTTGTAAGCAATTTTGAGGTTTGCTTTAAATTTTAGCAAAAACGACAACCGTATCAAAGCTTCATCATACATTTTTAAACATGGCCTTGACTGTAGATTCTGTTTTTGTTAGTTTCAGCTTAGACATGCAAATAGCCAGGTAGCTGTATGTCAAAATGTACGACCCGGTAGAGACGCATCTTCCAGGGCTGTCGATTGGCGCGTGCTCAGTCATGTCTTCTCACGAGCACGGTACGTGGTCGATCAAAGCATGACCCAGCACAAATTCACCACGCGCTGCAAAGCGTTGTATCGGGTGAGAGCCTAAACTCCATTGCAAAGACTGCAGGCATCCCAGAGGCAACTCTTGAGACATACAAACATCAGCCAACCGACAATTCTGTTATATCATTAGCCTGACGTCACTATCACATTAATTGTGTTACTTAGCGGGTATATACTTTACTTTTTTTTCATATGTAAATGTAGATCTATGCAATGCTGGGCTAATGCCGTACGTTCTAGTAGATCTATTTGATGCGATTGCGGGTTGATTGTCAAAGCAGCTATGTCAACTGTAAACCGATTTTGAATTATGCTTTTATTCGTCATATTAGGTGGACTCAAATTGCACTCGCATTTTCTCTAATATCTTTTACGTAATACATATATTTTATACAAATAGACTATACAGTACCTGGTAATTGGTAATCAATTGTATTGGAGCAAATAACAGACACTAAACACCTTTAGCGAGTAACTTATATTGCAACTAAGTCCAAAATTCGTCTTAATTACCCCTAGCACTCATAGTGATGCGGCAAAAGCATGACGTGCCCTCATTCACACCTCAAGTTGTATCCACTGATGGAGTTTTGGTCCTTGCTGATAAACTTGCAAACAAATAAACATATTCTGAAGAAAAAAAAATGCATAGCAACCATATATGAGTTCATTATTATTTTATAATGAGCACTGTGAAAAATAATTTATTTATTTTTTATCATGCTAGGCAATTGTAACTAAGTAATAACCAATCATAAACTGAATCTTAGCATTATAAATTGTATTAAATAATTTTATTCATATCAATGCCGCGTCCCACAAGTGTTAAGTTTGTGTTCACATAAACTCTTCGACAAAGGAGCTGCTTTTTTATTTTAGGAATAAAACTTACGGGACATAGCGCTAAGCTATTAAACTATGCACATTTGAACATTTTCTACTTGCGTGTGAGCTCCAGGAATATGCCAAACCAATCTAAGCGACAGAGTCAGTTACGCGAAACGCGCGAGGCTAAACGAGCCAAGCTGAGTTCTGATGATACTTTTACAGACTCGCAGCAAGGAAAGTACCATAGAGCTGGGGTGCTGTGAAAGGATGAAGAGTTAAATCACAATGCCAGAGCTTATGTGACAGAAAATGCAAATCCCAAAGGAAGACCTAACATGACTGCACTCTCTTTTTGTGCATGGGTGAATGATGACCTTCTACCAAATCATACCCTTCCTCCTGGATTCCCTCGACGAATAAGCATTCCAACTGCTCAGAAGTGGCAGCATGAATTGGGATTTGATGTACTCAATACACAAGGGAAGTCCATGTACATAGATGGTCATGAAAGGGAAGATGTAGTGGAGTATCGGAAGGTTTTTGTTGGCAGAATGGCAGAAATTGGATTTCTGAACAAAGGCAATGCACCCACTTCAGAAGCAGCAAACTACATCACCTATTCCAGTCACACAGAGCAACAAAAGAACATTGTCCCATTCCATGATGAATCTATATTCACAGTGAATGATGACCAGAAGACTCAATGGGAAACTAAAAACATGTTGGTGATTAAACCCAAGGGAAAGGGATCAGGAATTATGGTCTCAGACTTTGTAGATGAGCATAATGGATATCTTTGTTTTGTAGATTGTGATGAAAGAAAACATGAAGCACGGGTTCTGATGGAGTATGGAGCTAACAAAGAACAAGTGATAAGTTCCTTCAACATATGGAAAAGGCTGTTAAAATTGCTGATTTAAAGTATCCTAAGAGTGAGGGGTACAAAATCACATGGATATTCGACAATAGCAGCTGTCACAATGCATATTCTCAGGATGCAGTAGTTGCCATGCACATGAATGCCAAATGTGGAGGAAAGCAACCTTGCATGAGGGATACCATGTGGAAAGGAAAGGTACAGACGCTTGTTAATAATAAAGGAATTCCTAAAGGGCTTATTCAAGTTCTGAAGGAAAGGGGGAAGTATAGGGAGAAAATGAAGTTGGCTGAGATGAGAGAGGAAATTGCCACTCATCAGGACTTCCAAGACGAAAAGACTATACAGATGATTCGTAAACTAAACTTATATTGTGTGCAGGCCACTGGAATAGGGCACAGCAGACACATTTAAAGTCATTTGCAAAATCAAACAAGTGTATAAAAAATGTTGTTTTATACCACCAAAGGAATATCCTTATGTAAAATGCCACTGTCAGTCACCACACAATCAGAACTGCGGATGTTATTCGAGAAGGGATGATGTATTACAAGAGGGGAAAAAAATTAAGATGAAAAGAATACATGTACAAATGTAATGGCTTCATTTAATTGATCTCCCCTTCACCGAATCACGAGTCATGACAGTCAGGAACAGAGGGATCAGTACTGCAGCACACCACACAGTAGAATATGAACAGATCATGTTCACGCCGATTTCAATACTGAACCCATAATTGAAGTAAGTATCTTCCAGAAGAAGGACGTTGTAAAATAAACCATCACAAAATTTCAAATAGTGACATCGCTATCTGTATTTCGTGGGACGTACAGGTAGCTATAGCTATATAGAAGAAGCTCTGTAACAAGATGGATGTGCAATACACCATCAAAACCTTGCACAATACAATTATCTCAAGTGTACTCCTGCACTCCATCATCCACTGGAGACTGTGGCCCATACATGCAAGCAGTAGACAGTGACCTCAGTGAGGCCATGTGCACTACATCAGTGTTAGTGTCACTTCCAACCCAGAGATCAGTGGACTGGTGGTAGAGTGCAGGGATTACTCCACAGAGGAAGAGGCTGGATTGTTGGTGGGCAATTCCACCATCAATACATTAGGTATATATGTATACTTGTATATCGCCGTACTTAGCTGCATGCGTATAGTAAGGCCCACCTTCCTCCGTTGGCGGGGACACACCAAAACTACCAGTGACTTGATCGTCAGTGTTAGCAGGGGTTTTGGATGGTGGGCAATCCTGAGAAAGTAAGTGAGCGTGTGTCCTTGACAATTTTTCTGCGAGGACGTGGAGGAGCAGCTGCAGTCTGCATCATCCAGCATTTCTCGTGCTGAAAAAGGAGCAGGAAAGGAGGCCCTATCACGCGCTAAAAACGCTGTGGAACAAGGTTGGAGCTTCTCTCCCGCAGGAAGAAGCTCATCAAGCTTGCCGATCGCTCCGAGGCCGGTTGGGCCCTCTTAGAGGAGTATGTCGAGGACGACCTCGCCGAAGATTTCGAAGACGAGAGACGGATCGAAAAGGCGGAACGTGCGGCGGAGAGGAAGATCGCTAAGCGAAAGCGGGACGCCACCACGACGAGGACGGCGGTGCGGCATAATGAGCGGACAGAGCCGCTGCTTCCTGACGGCAAGCGCCTGCACAAGGCAAAAGAGCCTACCGCACTGGTACCATTCGCGGCGTCCACACCAGGAGCCTGCCACCAATGTGGTGAATTCGGCCATTGGAGGCGCGAATGCCCTAAACGGGTGGCCACAGGTACAACGTATCCTTTATTACATGTAGTGAGTAAAAATGCGGAGTATACAGAGGACACGTGTTCAGGTGTCAAGGGTGTATGTAAGGGGAATGAAGGTGTTGATTTACAGAAAGGTGACATTTTATTGCCACCCCATGGTGTGTATCCTACTGTCAAGGGTAGACTGCATAATTGCATTACTTTTTGGAGGGAAGAGTTATGTGCCCCTCCCTGGGTGTTGGATATGCTTAAACAGGGTTATGTGTTGCCATTCACCTCAGTACCTACACCATATTTTCGTCCCAACCAACATTCCGCTCATGCCGAGGCTGAGTTTGTTGATAATGCAGTTGCTGAGCTTGTAGCAGGGGGTTATGTTAAGAAGCCCATTGTCTGCAGCCCACTTTCAGTGGTGGCCAATGGGGTAGGAAAGAAGCGGTTGGTAGTCAACCTGAGGCATGTAAACTGCTATCTTATGGTACAGAAATTTAAGTATGAAGATTTGCGTGTGGCTATGTTGATGTTTAAACCAGGTGAGTGGATGTTTTCATTTGACCTGAAATCAGGGTACCATCATGTTGATATATATGAAAGTCATCAGACATTCTTAGGTTTTGAGTGGGGGTCACAATTTTATGTGTTCACTGTGTTGCCTTTTGGCTTGTCCACAGCACCATATGTTTTCACTAAATTGCTGCGTCCATTGGTATGCTTGTGGCGTGGTAAGGGATGTAAGGCTATCCTCTATTTGGATGATGGCATTTGTGCAGTGGAAAGGGAAAGGGAAGCTGTGAGGGTTAGTACATGGGTGAGGGATACTTTGGAAAAAGAAGGTTTTGTGGCTAATGAGGCTAAGTGTACATGGACACCAACCCATAAGCTTCAGTGGTTGGGTTTCAATATTGACCTGGAACAGGGTGAACTATCTGTGCCTGAAACGAAGTTAAGCATGCTTAAAAGTTTGCTGCGATGTGCAGTGACTTGGCAGTGCATTTCCACAAGGAGCCTTGCCAGCATAATTGGCAGGATTATATCTATGGGTTTGGCCTTAGGTCCAGTTGCAAGATTTATGACCAGAAGCCTATATGCGATGTTAGAGTCATGGGAAGCATGATGCGATATGCTAGCTGTCACACAGGACGGTCAAATGGAATTAGATTTCTGGGCAAAATGTATTGAGTCATACAATGGGCAGCCGATTTGGCGAGGTCCTTCAGCAGTTAGTGTGGCATATTCAGATGCTAGCGATACTGGATATGGCGGATATACAGTAATGCATGGTATGCATGCTGTTGGAAGGCACACGAAGCTAAACAGAGTTCAATCTGGCGGAAATTAGTAGCAGTTGCCAGGGTAATGGAATCAATTGCCACTAAGTTAGGGGGCACAAGGGTACGTTGGTTTATGGATAACCAAAATGTGGTTCGCAAATTGCAAGTGGGTAGTGGGAAAGCTCACTTGCAAGTGGAAGCACTTAGGGCGTTTGAATTATGTGTTCAACATCAGATACACTTAGAGCCGGAGTGGGTGCCCAGGGAGGAGAATCAGTTAGCTGACTATTTAAGCCGCATTGTTGACTATGTCGATGATTGGTATTTAAACCCCAATATATTTACCATGGTAGACAGATTAGTCCAACAACTCAAACAACATGCATAATACAAATACCCCAAGTTTACCCTTGCACTTCATCATCCACTGGTGCCTGCAATCCATACATGCAAGCAGTAGACAGTGACCTCAGTGAGGCCATGTGCACTACATCAGTGTTAGTGTCACTTCCAACCCAGAGATCAGTGGACTGGTGGTAGAGTGCAGGGATTACTCCACAGAGGAAGAGGCTGGATTGTTGGTGGGCAATTCCACCATCAATACATTAGGTATATATGTATACTTGTATATCGCCGTACTTAGCTGCATGCGTATAGTAAGGCCCACCTTCCTCCGTTGGCGGGGACACACCAAAACTACCAGTGACTTGATCGTCAGTGTTAGCAGGGGTTTTGGATGGTGGGCAATCCTGAGAAAGTAAGTGAGCGTGTGTCCTTGACAATTTTTCTGCGAGGACGTGGAGGAGCAGCTGCAGTCTGCATCATCCAGCATTTCTCGTGCTGAAAAAGGAGCAGGAAAGGAGGCCCTATCACGCGCTAAAAACGCTGTGGAACAAGGTTGGAGCTTCTCTCCCGCAGGAAGAAGCTCATCAAGCTTGCCGATCGCTCCGAGGCCGGTTGGGCCCTCTTAGAGGAGTATGTCGAGGACGACCTCGCCGAAGATTTCGAAGACGAGAGACGGATCGAAAAGGCGGAACGTGCGGCGGAGAGGAAGATCGCTAAGCGAAAGCGGGACGCCACCACGACGAGGACGGCGGTGCGGCATAATGAGCGGACAGAGCCGCTGCTTCCTGACGGCAAGCGCCTGCACAAGGCAAAAGAGCCTACCGCACTGGTACCATTCGCGGCGTCCACACCAGGAGCCTGCCACCAATGTGGTGAATTCGGCCATTGGAGGCGCGAATGCCCTAAACGGGTGGCCACAGGTACAACGTATCCTTTATTACATGTAGTGAGTAAAAATGCGGAGTATACAGAGGACACGTGTTCAGGTGTCAAGGGTGTATGTAAGGGGAATGAAGGTGTTGATTTACAGAAAGGTGACATTTTATTGCCACCCCATGGTGTGTATCCTACTGTCAAGGGTAGACTGCATAATTGCATTACTTTTTGGAGGGAAGAGTTATGTGCCCCTCCCTGGGTGTTGGATATGCTTAAACAGGGTTATGTGTTGCCATTCACCTCAGTACCTACACCATATTTTCGTCCCAACCAACATTCCGCTCATGCCGAGGCTGAGTTTGTTGATAATGCAGTTGCTGAGCTTGTAGCAGGGGGTTATGTTAAGAAGCCCATTGTCTGCAGCCCACTTTCAGTGGTGGCCAATGGGGTAGGAAAGAAGCGGTTGGTAGTCAACCTGAGGCATGTAAACTGCTATCTTATGGTACAGAAATTTAAGTATGAAGATTTGCGTGTGGCTATGTTGATGTTTAAACCAGGTGAGTGGATGTTTTCATTTGACCTGAAATCAGGGTACCATCATGTTGATATATATGAAAGTCATCAGACATTCTTAGGTTTTGAGTGGGGGTCACAATTTTATGTGTTCACTGTGTTGCCTTTTGGCTTGTCCACAGCACCATATGTTTTCACTAAATTGCTGCGTCCATTGGTATGCTTGTGGCGTGGTAAGGGATGTAAGGCTATCCTCTATTTGGATGATGGCATTTGTGCAGTGGAAAGGGAAAGGGAAGCTGTGAGGGTTAGTACATGGGTGAGGGATACTTTGGAAAAAGAAGGTTTTGTGGCTAATGAGGCTAAGTGTACATGGACACCAACCCATAAGCTTCAGTGGTTGGGTTTCAATATTGACCTGGAACAGGGTGAACTATCTGTGCCTGAAACGAAGTTAAGCATGCTTAAAAGTTTGCTGCGATGTGCAGTGACTTGGCAGTGCATTTCCACAAGGAGCCTTGCCAGCATAATTGGCAGGATTATATCTATGGGTTTGGCCTTAGGTCCAGTTGCAAGATTTATGACCAGAAGCCTATATGCGATGTTAGAGTCATGGGAAGCATGATGCGATATGCTAGCTGTCACACAGGACGGTCAAATGGAATTAGATTTCTGGGCAAAATGTATTGAGTCATACAATGGGCAGCCGATTTGGCGAGGTCCTTCAGCAGTTAGTGTGGCATATTCAGATGCTAGCGATACTGGATATGGCGGATATACAGTAATGCATGGTATGCATGCTGTTGGAAGGCGCACGAAGCTAAACAGAGTTCAATCTGGCGGAAATTAGTAGCAGTTGCCAGGGTAATGGAATCAATTGCCACTAAGTTAGGGGGCACAAGGGTACGTTGGTTTATGGATAACCAAAATGTGGTTCGCAAATTGCAAGTGGGTAGTGGGAAAGCTCACTTGCAAGTGGAAGCACTTAGGGCGTTTGAATTATGTGTTCAACATCAGATACACTTAGAGCCGGAGTGGGTGCCCAGGGAGGAGAATCAGTTAGCTGACTATTTAAGCCGCATTGTTGACTATGTCGATGATTGGTATTTAAACCCCAATATATTTACCATGGTAGACAGATTAGTCCAACAACTCAAACAACATGCATAATACAAATACCCCAAGTTTACCCTTGCACTTCATCATCCACTGGTGCCTGCAATCCATACATGCAAGCAGTAGACAGTGACCTCAGTGAGGCCATGTGCACTACATCAGTGTTAGTGTCACTTCCAACCCAGAGATCTGTGGACTGGTGGTAGAGTGCAGGGATTACTCCACAGAGGAAGAGGCTGGATTGTTGGTGGGCAATTCCACCATCAATACATTAGGTATATATGTATACTTGTATATCGCCGTACTTAGCTGCATGCGTATAGTAAGGCCCACCTTCCTCCGTTGGCGGGGACACACCAAAACTACCAGTGACTTGATCGTCAGTGTTAGCAGGGGTTTTGGATGGTGGGCAATCCTGAGAAAGTAAGTGAGCGTGTGTCCTTGACAATTTTTCTGCGAGGACGTGGAGGAGCAGCTGCAGTCTGCATCATCCAGCATTTCTCGTGCTGAAAAAGGAGCAGGAAAGGAGGCCCTATCACGCGCTAAAAACGCTGTGGAACAAGGTTGGAGCTTCTCTCCCGCAGGAAGAAGCTCATCAAGCTTGCCGATCGCTCCGAGGCCGGTTGGGCCCTCTTAGAGGAGTATGTCGAGGACGACCTCGCCGAAGATTTCGAAGACGAGAGACGGATCGAAAAGGCGGAACGTGCGGCGGAGAGGAAGATCGCTAAGCGAAAGCGGGACGCCACCACGACGAGGACGGCGGTGCGGCATAATGAGCGGACAGAGCCGCTGCTTCCTGACGGCAAGCGCCTGCACAAGGCAAAAGAGCCTACCGCACTGGTACCATTCGCGGCGTCCACACCAGGAGCCTGCCACCAATGTGGTGAATTCGGCCATTGGAGGCGCGAATGCCCTAAACGGGTGGCCACAGGTACAACGTATCCTTTATTACATGTAGTGAGTAAAAATGCGGAGTATACAGAGGACACGTGTTCAGGTGTCAAGGGTGTATGTAAGGGGAATGAAGGTGTTGATTTACAGAAAGGTGACATTTTATTGCCACCCCATGGTGTGTATCCTACTGTCAAGGGTAGACTGCATAATTGCATTACTTTTTGGAGGGAAGAGTTATGTGCCCCTCCCTGGGTGTTGGATATGCTTAAACAGGGTTATGTGTTGCCATTCACCTCAGTACCTACACCATATTTTCGTCCCAACCAACATTCCGCTCATGCCGAGGCTGAGTTTGTTGATAATGCAGTTGCTGAGCTTGTAGCAGGGGGTTATGTTAAGAAGCCCATTGTCTGCAGCCCACTTTCAGTGGTGGCCAATGGGGTAGGAAAGAAGCGGTTGGTAGTCAACCTGAGGCATGTAAACTGCTATCTTATGGTACAGAAATTTAAGTATGAAGATTTGCGTGTGGCTATGTTGATGTTTAAACCAGGTGAGTGGATGTTTTCATTTGACCTGAAATCAGGGTACCATCATGTTGATATATATGAAAGTCATCAGACATTCTTAGGTTTTGAGTGGGGGTCACAATTTTATGTGTTCACTGTGTTGCCTTTTGGCTTGTCCACAGCACCATATGTTTTCACTAAATTGCTGCGTCCATTGGTATGCTTGTGGCGTGGTAAGGGATGTAAGGCTATCCTCTATTTGGATGATGGCATTTGTGCAGTGGAAAGGGAAAGGGAAGCTGTGAGGGTTAGTACATGGGTGAGGGATACTTTGGAAAAAGAAGGTTTTGTGGCTAATGAGGCTAAGTGTACATGGACACCAACCCATAAGCTTCAGTGGTTGGGTTTCAATATTGACCTGGAACAGGGTGAACTATCTGTGCCTGAAACGAAGTTAAGCATGCTTAAAAGTTTGCTGCGATGTGCAGTGACTTGGCAGTGCATTTCCACAAGGAGCCTTGCCAGCATAATTGGCAGGATTATATCTATGGGTTTGGCCTTAGGTCCAGTTGCAAGATTTATGACCAGAAGCCTATATGCGATGTTAGAGTCATGGGAAGCATGATGCGATATGCTAGCTGTCACACAGGACGGTCAAATGGAATTAGATTTCTGGGCAAAATGTATTGAGTCATACAATGGGCAGCCGATTTGGCGAGGTCCTTCAGCAGTTAGTGTGGCATATTCAGATGCTAGCGATACTGGATATGGCGGATATACAGTAATGCATGGTATGCATGCTGTTGGAAGGCGCACGAAGCTAAACAGAGTTCAATCTGGCGGAAATTAGTAGCAGTTGCCAGGGTAATGGAATCAATTGCCACTAAGTTAGGGGGCACAAGGGTACGTTGGTTTATGGATAACCAAAATGTGGTTCGCAAATTGCAAGTGGGTAGTGGGAAAGCTCACTTGCAAGTGGAAGCACTTAGGGCGTTTGAATTATGTGTTCAACATCAGATACACTTAGAGCCGGAGTGGGTGCCCAGGGAGGAGAATCAGTTAGCTGACTATTTAAGCCGCATTGTTGACTATGTCGATGATTGGTATTTAAACCCCAATATATTTACCATGGTAGACAGATTAGTCCAACAACTCAAACAACATGCATAATACAAATACCCCAAGTTTACCCTTGCACTTCATCATCCACTGGTGCCTGCAATCCATACATGCAAGCAGTAGACAGTGACCTCAGTGAGGCCATGTGCACTACATCAGTGTTAGTGTCACTTCCAACCCAGAGATCAGTGGACTGGTGGTAGAGTGCAGGGATTACTCCACAGAGGAAGAGGCTGGATTGTTGGTGGGCAATTCCACCATCAATACATTAGGTATATATGTATACTTGTATATCGCCGTACTTAGCTGCATGCGTATAGTAAGGCCCACCTTCCTCCGTTGGCGGGGACACACCAAAACTACCAGTGACTTGATCGTCAGTGTTAGCAGGGGTTTTGGATGGTGGGCAATCCTGAGAAAGTAAGTGAGCGTGTGTCCTTGACAATTTTTCTGCGAGGACGTGGAGGAGCAGCTGCAGTCTGCATCATCCAGCATTTCTCGTGCTGAAAAAGGAGCAGGAAAGGAGGCCCTATCACGCGCTAAAAACGCTGTGGAACAAGGTTGGAGCTTCTCTCCCGCAGGAAGAAGCTCATCAAGCTTGCCGATCGCTCCGAGGCCGGTTGGGCCCTCTTAGAGGAGTATGTCGAGGACGACCTCGCCGAAGATTTCGAAGACGAGAGACGGATCGAAAAGGCGGAACGTGCGGCGGAGAGGAAGATCGCTAAGCGAAAGCGGGACGCCACCACGACGAGGACGGCGGTGCGGCATAATGAGCGGACAGAGCCGCTGCTTCCTGACGGCAAGCGCCTGCACAAGGCAAAAGAGCCTACCGCACTGGTACCATTCGCGGCGTCCACACCAGGAGCCTGCCACCAATGTGGTGAATTCGGCCATTGGAGGCGCGAATGCCCTAAACGGGTGGCCACAGGTACAACGTATCCTTTATTACATGTAGTGAGTAAAAATGCGGAGTATACAGAGGACACGTGTTCAGGTGTCAAGGGTGTATGTAAGGGGAATGAAGGTGTTGATTTACAGAAAGGTGACATTTTATTGCCACCCCATGGTGTGTATCCTACTGTCAAGGGTAGACTGCATAATTGCATTACTTTTTGGAGGGAAGAGTTATGTGCCCCTCCCTGGGTGTTGGATATGCTTAAACAGGGTTATGTGTTGCCATTCACCTCAGTACCTACACCATATTTTCGTCCCAACCAACATTCCGCTCATGCCGAGGCTGAGTTTGTTGATAATGCAGTTGCTGAGCTTGTAGCAGGGGGTTATGTTAAGAAGCCCATTGTCTGCAGCCCACTTTCAGTGGTGGCCAATGGGGTAGGAAAGAAGCGGTTGGTAGTCAACCTGAGGCATGTAAACTGCTATCTTATGGTACAGAAATTTAAGTATGAAGATTTGCGTGTGGCTATGTTGATGTTTAAACCAGGTGAGTGGATGTTTTCATTTGACCTGAAATCAGGGTACCATCATGTTGATATATATGAAAGTCATCAGACATTCTTAGGTTTTGAGTGGGGGTCACAATTTTATGTGTTCACTGTGTTGCCTTTTGGCTTGTCCACAGCACCATATGTTTTCACTAAATTGCTGCGTCCATTGGTATGCTTGTGGCGTGGTAAGGGATGTAAGGCTATCCTCTATTTGGATGATGGCATTTGTGCAGTGGAAAGGGAAAGGGAAGCTGTGAGGGTTAGTACATGGGTGAGGGATACTTTGGAAAAAGAAGGTTTTGTGGCTAATGAGGCTAAGTGTACATGGACACCAACCCATAAGCTTCAGTGGTTGGGTTTCAATATTGACCTGGAACAGGGTGAACTATCTGTGCCTGAAACGAAGTTAAGCATGCTTAAAAGTTTGCTGCGATGTGCAGTGACTTGGCAGTGCATTTCCACAAGGAGCCTTGCCAGCATAATTGGCAGGATTATATCTATGGGTTTGGCCTTAGGTCCAGTTGCAAGATTTATGACCAGAAGCCTATATGCGATGTTAGAGTCATGGGAAGCATGATGCGATATGCTAGCTGTCACACAGGACGGTCAAATGGAATTAGATTTCTGGGCAAAATGTATTGAGTCATACAATGGGCAGCCGATTTGGCGAGGTCCTTCAGCAGTTAGTGTGGCATATTCAGATGCTAGCGATACTGGATATGGCGGATATACAGTAATGCATGGTATGCATGCTGTTGGAAGGCGCACGAAGCTAAACAGAGTTCAATCTGGCGGAAATTAGTAGCAGTTGCCAGGGTAATGGAATCAATTGCCACTAAGTTAGGGGGCACAAGGGTACGTTGGTTTATGGATAACCAAAATGTGGTTCGCAAATTGCAAGTGGGTAGTGGGAAAGCTCACTTGCAAGTGGAAGCACTTAGGGCGTTTGAATTATGTGTTCAACATCAGATACACTTAGAGCCGGAGTGGGTGCCCAGGGAGGAGAATCAGTTAGCTGACTATTTAAGCCGCATTGTTGACTATGTCGATGATTGGTATTTAAACCCCAATATATTTACCATGGTAGACAGATTAGTCCAACAACTCAAACAACATGCATAATACAAATACCCCAAGTTTACCCTTGCACTTCATCATCCACTGGTGCCTGCAATCCATACATGCAAGCAGTAGGCAGTGACCTCAGTGGGGCCATGTGCACTAGATCAGTGCTGAGTGTCACTGCACACCCGGACATCAGTGGACTGGTGGTGGAGTGCAGGGATTACTCCACAGAGGAAGAGGCTGGATTGTTGGTGGGTAAGGGTAATTTTCCATTTAAGAACCGATGTCCTAATAAGAACTGGAAGGGGGGGGGGGGGGGGTAGGGGTTCTGTGCGTACCGCGTAAGGGTGACGAGTTTTTTCAAAAGCGAAACAAACCAAAACCATGTAGCCTTGTTATTTTCTTTCTTGCTCTTGTTTAGCTTCTAGTACAAGCGGGGGGAGGGGCGGGAAAGTATTTGGACGAAAACAACAACTGAAACCAGCCTTGTTGGCTTCGGTTCCTCCGCTCTTGTGTTTATCCTCCACTCGGAGCTAAACACGGCCATGACTTATTTCTTTTTGATGCTCAGGTGTAATATTAAAATAGACTTTAGCTTTATTGTTATAGTATACTACTCTTACTAGTAATTTGTAAACCCGCAATTATGGCGGCTCTGCGGTACTACTCCAGTCTTGAAGATGCTAAAACTGCCTACCCGTTCAGTGAGTTTCAGCGACGCTTGTGTCACGACAAGGGTGTTAAGGTTGGTGTTAAGAAGGAGCATTATGACACTTTTATCGAGGCCCTTCAGGGTCGTCACTTTCAACAAGTTATTTCTCGGTCGAAAGTGAAACATCTCTTAGAGTTCCCATCCCTGATCATAGCCCATGACACCCATGATAAAGCACAGGATATGGGTACGATTATCTGACAGGAGGAAGCAGCAACTAGGGCTATTGTTGAGAAAGATCAAGAACAGCCACAGTCGTCCAGGGGTGGGAGACCTCCTAAGAATGCTAAGGGTGGAGGGAGGAAGCCCCTGGTCCAGCTTATTGGCCAAGCCTCTAATGCCTTACATGTTCGGCAATCTACTGTCAGACCTACTGGTAAGGAGAACAAGACCAAGAGAGCCAAAAAAGGGGGTGAAGGTCAGGAGCCAAAAGCTATTCACAAGGTGAAGCCCATGTTTGATTGACCGAAGCTGTCAAATGTGCTGAAGAATTGAAGACACTGAGGGTGAATGGTGAGGCTGCACCTCAGGAGTGGGGAGGAGTATGGCCATCTCAGAAATGCATTGCCATGAAGTATAAGGTGACACCATGGATCATAAACCAGGTAGGTCTGACTGTCCATCCATGATTTATTCATATCTATCATGTCTTTGTTGTAGGTGAACAAGATGAGGGAGGCTACAGGTAATCAGAACAAGCATGTCATCCTTGTTCTCGATGGATTTGGGAGCCACTGCTATAGCTGGAAGTCCCTTCATAAGATGGCTGATGCCAAGATAAAGGTGATAAAAATGCCTTCCCATACATCCAGTGCCCTCCACCCTTTGGATGTGGCAGTTTTCAAGGTACTCAAAGGGGAATGGCGGGCCTTTGTAGACCTGTACCAGTTGGCCATGCCAGGAGAAGCCATGAGCAAATATGATCTGTGTAAGTGGTTCCAGGTCATATGGGAGAAGATATGGAGGGAAATGAGTTGGCCCGACAGGGTATGAAGAAGAGTGGTTTATACCCTTTTAATTCTAAGTGGGTGGTGGAGAACAAGGACAAGCTTACCATTTCTGAGTCCTTCACTTGTACAGAAGATGATCTGGCAGTTCTTGCTGTGGCTGAAGAGTATGACATCCAGTCAGAAACGGTAGCAAGGGATATCATTACTGTGAGGGGCATGTTATCATCGCCTCGCCTGCAAGAATTCATTAACACCATCATTGACTCAGCTGAGATTGAGCAGACTGTCACAGCTGATGATGTGATGGACTAGCTGCATAAGGTGGAGAGGTACGAAGTATCATTGGACTTACCAGAGGATGCAATCCTTGCCAAGCCATGGTGGCAAGAGAAAATTGAAGAATGGCTTGAGAGGGCTGGCTGTGGTGATGATGCAGTTGATGGTGCAGGTGACGATGGCCATTCACAAGGCCCAAGCAGGAAGAAGGCTTGTGGACCTAAGATCCATAAGGCCACTGGTGAGAGATTAAGTGCCCCACGGGATTCCAAAGCATTATTTGGATGATCCTTCCAAGTATGCAGGCAGGGGAAATCACATGACATTGAAAACAACAATTGAAAACTGCAAATTTATAGCTTTAGGATGGAAAGACAAAACCATCAAAAAGTTCATTTCCACTTGTGGCACCACTCAGCCTGGCAAACCCCACCAAAAGTATCACTACCCTCTTGATGGTGATGTGGTAGTCTTCTAAGTCCCACGTCCTCAACTTGTTTCCCAATACTTTGATGCTGCATCAAAGATTGATGTGCATAACCACCTCAGACAGGGTTTGCTGAACATTGAAGATGCATGGGGTACGCAGACATGGCGGCATCGACTGGCTGCTACATTTATTGGTGTCATTGTCTCTGACGCCTTGATTGCCTACAACTACGAACACAGTGTTTCACATACAATACGTGATTTTGTGAATGAACTTGCTCTGTCATTGATTTTCAATGAAATGAAAGGCCATGATACAGTCCAGCAACGACGACAGTCTGGAGAATCTGTGCCCCCAACTGCCCCACCACCTGTCCCACACATGGCCATCCCATTTCATGCTCACCCCCTTAGGAAATTGGTACAGCTGTCCTTGTACAAGGGGAAAGTGCTAAGGAAGGAGAACGTCGAAAATGTGTGTCCTGTAATGCTCGTGGAGAGAAGCGCAGTGATTGTGCTACATGCTCAGATGAATCTCGTGAACTAATAGTGGCAGTCCGTGGGCATGGTTCTTCTCGTGGCACAGAGTGTCATGCTTTTCACTGAGTCAACCCCATTTGATCGGTTTTGGACATGCTTATTGTTGAACATTGCTATTACATTTTAAGGAGCTAGTGATTTAGGGTACATGTAATTGTAAAACTGACCCTTTGGTAACAAATGCATCTTTGCTGTATATAGAATGCATTAATTGCTGCTTTTATACATGTGTGGATGGATTAAAATGCATAAGCTATAGCTAGGAAATTATTGTGGTTCAATGCATTTCGGCTCATGCGATTAGCGGCAACCGAAGGCCAAACTTTTCACAAATACTATTCGTGTTACATTCAAAATCTACATTTTGTAATGGATGCGGAGCAGATGGATAGCCTTCTCATAGCTTTAGCATCAGTTGGAGTTCATGCATTATCAATTGTAGCTGCCCAAAATGAGGCTGAACGTACCTACATGTACATGTACACGTATCCAGCGTGAACCACCCATACATGCGATTACGCAAAGGAGGTATTTTTTGCAAACCTGTCACCCTTCTTGCATTAATATCTTAGAAATGAACAAACCCAAATGCGCCTTTTTAATGGGGAAGAAACAGAACTCATACCCTAGTATACAACTTGAACATATATCTCATTCTATCTTTCTTTCTTGACTTATATTGAGCTAAAAGTGGTTCCCGCCAGGGAACCAGCGTTCCCGCTGCTCGTTCGTACATTAACCAACTAAGCCACAAATTGCATCACATGTTCGGCGTGCATCGTAAATGCACCTTGCAAAATGTGAGCTGCTACTGCCACTACCAGTAAAACGAAAACCAAAATTTAATTGTGCATTTGTCACAAGGTGGTGGGTATTAGTGTATTAGCTAGGTTTATTAAGGTCTTGCAACTATTGATTGAATAAGGCTCTATGTAAAGACTTGTGCATGAAGCCACATATGTTACTACGGTGAGTGATGGACATCACTGCTTTTTTGCATGATTGGATTGCTGGATACTATCGTGTTGACACTGGCTAGTGCTGGGTACATCACAGCCAGACAAAAAACAAGCGGTAATTAGGAAGGCCAGTTGCAGGAATCATAAATATACTTCTCCCACCTGGCTTCTCACCTGGCCATCATCACGTCTTCACACAAACGTAAGGTGCTCACAGAGCTCTACAGCAAAATGTGCACCCTCCCTTGGCCTCTTGGACATCCCTTGAGTTTTTCTATACATTGTGTTTTAAGGTTATGCACCTTTGATGTTTTTAATATTTTGCCTTTTAGCACCATTTGTGTGTGCTGCAACGTAACGTCTTACGCATGTTCCTTGCCAAACACAAAAACATTTTGATACTCATATCTCTTGGGCCGATTGTAAACTGTACTAGTGCATGTGTGCATCCATATGCTTGTATGTGTACATCCATATGCTTATATGTGTACATCCATATGCTTGTATATGACATCCATATGCTTATATGTGTACATCCATATGCTTGTATATGACATCCATATGCTTGTATGTGTACATCTATATGCTTGTGTATGTAAATCCATATGCTTGTATGTGTACATCTATATGCTTGTATGTGTACATCTATATGCTTGTATATGTAAATCCATATGCTTGTATGTGTACATCTATATGCTTGTATATGTAAATCCATATGCTTGTATGTATACATCTATATGCTTGTGTATGTAAATCCATATGCTTGTATGTGTACATCTATATGCTTGTATGTGTACATCTATATGCTTGTATATGTAAATCCATTGCCATGGTGATCATGGTGGTGGAGATAACAGACATGTCAAAAAAACACCACCCAGCTACCAGAACCAACCACAACATGCAAAGCTCAATTATTTCCCCCCTCCCCAGGACATATTTAACAGTCCCCAGGCCCTCTCTAAGGCCAGATGTACTCACCCACTGAGTTCTGTCTTAAGGCCTCCTGTGACTTCATGAGAGGGGGAGGGTGTGGGTGATGGTGGAGTACCCCACAGCAGTCAGATAGCTACAGAATACCCCACAGTAGTCAGCTAGCTACAGAATTTATTGCCTTTAATTATTAAATTACCCTATACGCACATACAACACTCGTTAACAAACGTTAGAGGTTACGGCTACTACTAGGCATACAGCTGAGCATGTATGCACTCTAGAATAGCTAACCCTTATAACTTACGGCGTCCGTGCCCTAAAATGAAGGCGCAATTGAAAGCAGGTCCTGCACAAGCGCACGTGGGATTCACGTGATTTGGATTTTTTTTTTAATTGCGCAATACAATACCGTTTTGGACATGCGACTTTCAACGCTGGTTCCCTGCAAGCGGCCAAGAAACAGGAGCTGTTGAATGCCCACAATTTTTACAGGCGGGGACGTGATTCTACCAGCATCCAACACGGCAATGATGCCATCATGGTGTTTACTGCCTTCAGTGACGTGGGGTCTAACGTGTGAAAATTCGTTTCATTCAGATTTGGAACTACCCACTAGCCGCGGTCACGCAGACATATTCACAAAACTATTGCGACGTTGCAAATCCCAATTCCACTAACTATTCAGGACTTCCGTTGGACAAGCCAAACTTACTGCTAACTATGTTTCTCCACAAAACCAGACCATTTTGGTCGGCTTCCGCTGCGGTCGACTACAGGTAGTGGCAGCCGCCTCCGATCGGCCGATCGGGTAGCTTTTTGTACTTTAGTGCATACCAGTATTTAAGGTAAGCTAACACACTGCATGGCACCTAAGTTATCTGCTGTTCACAATGAACCTCAGCCACTGCCCAGTCCTTCTCCTGAGATGACTCGCTGTTACAAACAACCATCCCTCTCCTTCCCTCTTCACTTCCCTCTTTCTCCCGTGCTCATCCCTCTTCACCTCCCTCCCACCCACCCCTTCCTCTTCTCCCCTCATCCTCCCTCCAGTGCCGACCTCCTTCTGTGATGCATCACCTGCCACATATCTCTCTTCACCTCCCTCCCCATTCATTCCCCTCCCTCCCACCTCCCTCTTTTCCCCTCAACCCCTCCTTTCTCCCCCCTCCCATCTCCTCCATCGGGCCCCTCCCCCACCCTACTTCCTCCCAATGGTCAATGGGACCGGGGTACTGGTCCCTGTTGCATCTTCTGATTCCATACCTCCTGCCCCTGGTGGATGGAGGTGGAGGCATGTGGGCCATACCTCACAGCGGTTGAGTACTGAGACATATCCAGTGGACGAATGCTTCAATGCCATCTCCTCCATCCCTCCCCCTGGTCCTGGTTCCACCCTACCTACACCTTCCACACTGGCTCCTCTCTGACTACAGAGGTATTTGGAGAGACTGTATTCTGTGTAAAGTGTTTGTGAGGATGGGAAGTGAGTGTATGTGTGAAAATGTGTGTGAAGTGTGTGTTGGGATGTGAACATGCATGTACATGTACAATGTCTATTGACCGTAGGTCTTTATTTAATTTTTGTAGGCTCAGTTCATATTCATTCGTGCTCCCATACATGTATGTCAAGTGGGCCATGTGTGATGTTTCTGTCATGCAGGTTATTGCAACATATGTACAAGTGTGTGCTTATTGGTTTTGGAAACCAGAAAAGAACCAATGGTAGGAAAGGGGGGGGGGGGGGGGGGGGGGCAAAAAACATATTCACATATTAACCATACATGGTATAATTGATTGAATAGGTTTATTGCCTTTGGTTATGATAGGATCAATGCCCTTGTAAGAGTCTGGGGACCCTTATGTAATTAAATCATTACGTTGAACATTGTACTATAAGCTGCTCTTGCCCCTCTGTCTTGGGACTAACAGGGACTACATCATCCACCAGATGGGCAAAGATTTCTTTCTTTATGTGTTCCAGTACAGAAATGTCCTGAAGGCAGTGTTCAGGCAGATACACTTGTCATTGGGTATGTTTTATTTTAATCTTTTAGAACAACATGTAGTTGTAATGGCACTGTGGTAAACTTGCACGAATCAGCTGTGTATGGCATGCTATCCTGCAATTTGAAATGTTAATGTTTTGCCCTGAAACAGTAAATTTCAGTTCCTTTACCATTGTCTTTTGTGCCGTTGCTGTGGTATTGACAATCACTATAGCCATTGCAATATCTGGCAAGTTGCATGTTGTGTGATGGGTAGAGTGTACGTTTTTGTGTGTATGTGTGTGTGTATATGTGTAAGTGTGTATATCATATGTCAGTAACTACCTTTGGTTGTAAATTTCAGTATCATGTTTATCAGTTGTGACTTGTACAATCTATGCTCTTACATGTACGAGAAGTGATTGAGTTTCGAGGTAATACCCGGTAATTCACAACCACAGGAGTACGTGTAAGGTGTACGCGTGTGGGGTACATGTGTCTCTCTCTTGTACACCTGTGGGGATGCATGCACAATGAACGTGTGCATATTATAACTTTGCGATGTGCAGGAGGGCTGTGACTCCCTCTTTTCTCCCCTCATTCCTCCCTTTCCCTCATTACTAGGGCAGACCCCTCCGTGCGAGGGGAGGGGTACTCCCTCGTCCAGCGGGACATGTGGGCCCCTTGAGGCCTCGAATGTCATGGGGGCAGGCAAGGGTACTGCAATACATAAGGTCCAGTCATCATCACCACCTAGGATAGTTACTTTACACCAAGAAGGTCACGTCTACTTATCACTACTTATATACCATCACAGGGAGGTACTACCAGCTATAGTGTATACATGTATGCAGCTATATTTATGTTTATAATGAATTATACATTTTGCTTCCTTGTTAAACAACTTAGCTAGTTACAGGAAAAGTTATTAGTGGGGTTAGTTGAGCCATTTGCAAGGGGTGTTAGTTGAGACATATGCTTTAGCTGCAATTGTATGGCATTAAAGATTCATGTAACAGAAATAGTGAGCTAAGCTTATTTGGTTATGCAGTAATCTCAGAAGCATTCTGTTTTTATTTCTAAAAGGAAAAATGACTTGTGAATCATATTTAAAACACTTGCCTATCAATTTTAAGTGCTGCATTAGTGTATGAATTTGCTTTGATCAATGATATGACAATGTAAGGCCTAGACCAGATGGGTACAGAAGGAAGGGGAGGGGAGGGAGGAAGGGACAGGAAAGTGGGAGGAAGGGAGAGGGTGAAAGGGAAGGAAGGAAGAGAGTGAAAAGGAAGGAGGGAAGGGAGAAAGGAAGGGGAGGTGGGCATTGGCATGTAGCCATACCCCCCCTCCCTTACTTCTTAACCAACTGTGCTTGTTTACACAACAGCTGTGTCAATTGCCCTAAAAAAAAAAAGCTGGTGCCTGTCATTTATATATGCATTGTACTAGAAGTGACGTCTGATCCTGACGAATAAGATAATGTAGACAAGTTTGTCAAGATAAGGGGATGTTAGAAAAGGGAATACATGTATATTTGTTCAGATGATCATTGTTGTGCTGCTATGCTCACGTTACATGTATGTACATATATGTTGCCCAGGTGATACTGCATCTAATTTGGGCATTGCCATGGACGAGCTGATGAGGCATCAATCATCGCTTCGCAACGTTGTGATATCTGCCCTTATAAGGGTGAGTTTGGCTGTCTACTGGAGCACCTTCCACAAAGGTCACAGCGGGGTACCCTATTGTTGCCATGCTTAGTGAAGTTGAGGGAGAAAGAGCTTTGTCACCTTTAGGGATGAAGAACATTGCTTGTGCTGTGTTGCCTCATGTTAGGGGTGGAGAGGGGGAGTGGTCACCCTTTAGGGATGAATGATAAGTACATTGCTCATGCTACATGTACATGTGTGTATGTTGCTGTGTTGGTGGAGGCCAGGGGCTTAGTAGCTGTCAATATTTCCTAATGCATTAACCATACCATGAATATGCTTGTACTTGACTAGTGTGACCTACTTACTTTGTGTAGCTGTGCACCTTAATGTCCTCACTTCTCCTCTTCCTCCTCCCTCTCCTTCTCCTCCTCCCCTCCCCCTCTTCCCCTCCTCCCCCTTTCCCCTCCTTTTCCCCTCCCCGTCCTCCATCCTTCTCCCACTCTTCCTACTCCCTTCCTCCTCCCTACCTCCTCCCTACCTCCTCCCCAGCCCCTCCCCTCCCCTCCTCCCCCTCCCCTCCCCTCCTCCCCCTCCCCTCCTCCCCCTCCCCTCCCCTCCTCCCCCTCCCCTCCCCTCCTCCCCCTCCCCTCCCCTCCTCCCCCTCCCCTCCCCTCCCCTCCTCCCCCTCCCCTCCCCTCCCCTCCTCCCCCTCCCCTCCCCTCCTCCCCCTCCCCTCCTCCCCTCCCCCTCCACACGGGCTAGTTGCTGAAGAAGCTCTCGGAGATGGGGAGCACAGTGCAGGAAGGGCAGGAGGCAGAGTTCAAGGCCACCAAGGTGAGGGCGACCACCACAGAGGAGGACTTCAACTCCGAGAGCGAGGCTGACCCCGAGGGGAGTCCCCTTGGGAAGGAGGAGGAGTCACAGTCTGTTGGACAGCGGTGAGTTTTTTTTTGGGAAGCACCCAGTTGTCTTGGCAACCTTTTACTTGTCCTCTCGTACAGGTCAGGTAAAACGGTCCAGCCCTTGTCAGATATATTTTGAATGTGGTAGGTAGGTCTGTGTTGGATACATTGTACGTGCACTGTTGGGTGGGGTTCTGTGGTGTGTATGTGTGACAAGGTGTGCACGAGTGTTAGGCCTGAGTGCACTTGTATAATTATATTGTACTTCTCATCCCATCTCCCCCTCCTCATCCTTTTCCTCTCTCATCCCTTCTCCCTCTCATCCCTTCTCCCTCTCATCCCTTCTCCCTCTCATCCCTTCTCCCTCTCATCCCTTCTCCCTCTTATCACTTCTCCCTCTCATCCTTCCCTCTATCTCCCTTCTCATCCCTTCCCTCTCTCCCTCTCTCCCTTGTTAGGTCCATTTCCTGGACGCCATTCTCAGCCATAACTCCACTGATGACTACATTAAGGAGTTAATCTCCCAAGGGGGACTGAAGCCGCTGTTGGATCTGCTGTCCCTCCCTTCTCTCCCCATTGACTTCTCCACCTCCTCTGCGTGTGGGGCCATCACAGGAGCCTGCCGGGCCATGCTGGTGAGCTGGTTGATAGGCAAAGTCATGTGATTGTCATGTGATTAGTAGGCATCCCAATACAAAGTCATGTGATTAGTAGGCATCCCAATACAAAGTCATGTGATTAGTAGGCACCCCAATACAAAGTCATGTGATTAGTTGGTACCCAAATACAAATATAAATGTGAAACCATTAGTAGTAGCTTCTCTTCTACTCCCTCACCTCTCCCTCACCTCTCCCTCTCCTCCCTCTCCCTCTCCACCCTCCCCTCTCCATCCTCTCCTCCCTCCCCTCCCCTCTCCTCCCTCCCCTCCCCTCTCCTCCCTCCCCTCCCCTCTCCTCCCTCCCCTCCCCTCTCCTCCCTCCCCTCCCCTCTCCTCCCTCCCCTCCCCTCTCCTCCCTCCCCTCCCCTCTCCTCCCTCCCCTCCCCTCTCCTCCCTCCCCTCCCCTCTCCTCCCTCCCCTCCCCTCTCCTCCCTCCCCTCCCCTCTCCTCCCTCCCCTCCCCTCTCCTCCCTCCCCTCCCCTCTCCTCCCTCCCCTCCCCTCTCCTCCCTCCCCTCCCCTCTCCTCCCTCCCCTCCCCTCTCCTCCCTCCCCTCTCCCTCCTCCCTCCCCATCCTCTCTCCTGGAACTGCTCTTCTCATTACTGGGATACTGGTGTTGGCTGCCAAAGTATGTTTTGTTGTTGATGGATAAAATACACTATATGGTGTGTGAAGGGGAGGGAGAGGTATGTGAAGGGGAGGAGAGGTGTGAAGGGGAGGAGAGGTGTGAAGGGGAGGGGAGAAGTGAGGAGGGGAACAGGAAGTATGAAGGAAAGAGGAACTGAGAACACATTCCACATCCATGGTTATACAAACTAAAAAAACACGCATAACTTTGGTATAAACGCACATAATCAAATTATGTGCGTTTATACCGAAGTTATGCGTGTTTTTTTAGTTTGTATAACCATAGTCAGCTTGCAGTGATAGTGACCCTCATCCAATGTCCCTCATGTAGTGACCATCATCCAATGTCCCTCATGTAGTGACCGTCATCCAATGTCCATTGCGTGAACCCCAAAGCACTGTGTCATGTCCAGAGTCTAGGTGTCATGACAACGGTGGCCAAAGAGGGTGCTTTGCATTTAGTGAACTGGGGACCTCTCAAGTACATGTACAAAGCCTTCCATCTCCCTATGGGTATGGACACAAGACACAAGTACCATGCAGACATGTTGTGGGGGATGGTACTCATGCCTTGGGTGTGTTTGGGGCGGGACCAGCATCACTACTGTTGTATCATACAAGCACAGTGGAACGTTTAGATTTGCGATGCTAAACACTTTGGGATCTACAGAGGTATGGATAGCAATCATGTCAACTGAGGAGTAACACATTCCAAATCAGTCACTCAGTGACTCCAAAGCACTGTGTCATGTCCAGAGTCTAGGTGTCATGACGACGGTGGCCAAAAAGGGTGCTTTGCATTTAGTGGACTGGGGACCTCTCAGGTACAAAACCTTCCATCTCCCCATGCATCCCCCACAACACGTGTGCATGGTACTTGTGTTTTGTGTCTATACCCATAGGGAGATGGAAGGCTTTGTACTGTACCTGAAAGGTCCCCTTGTGCCTTGACCACATACTGGTCCCCTTAAGTTAGCATATCACTATCAGGTAATACATGCACATATCTGGGTGGTCTTATTTGTGAGCAGACAATGTATCCATGAATATTGAATGCCTTTGTTCCAAACACCTCCCCTTTTGGTTTGACCTATAACACTTCCAAAACTTCAAAATGAAGGCTTTTGTTGTAGTGTGTGTGTGTGTGTGTGTGTGTGTGTGTGTGTGTGTGTGTGTGTGTGTGTGTGTGTGTGTGTGTGTGTGTGTGTGTGTGTGTGTGTGTGTGTGTGTGTGTGTGAGCAATAGTAATACTGAACTCATCTTTGGAAGGCCATGTGAAACCATAACCTTTGTTTACACAGTTTACATAGACATAGTGTCAGTGGTCAGTGTGTTATTCTAATGTAGAATAGATAGTATAGGTACATGTAGATCCAGGGTACCTGTAGGTCCATGCATGGTACTGGTGGTGATGAACACTTCAGGGGAGCATAGGGGTGAAGATTAGATGAAATTCAAACTAACAGCTAGTACATGTATTGTGTACATGTAGATGTACCCTGAAAATAAATTCATTATGTGCTCAGACTTCACCAATAAGATCATTGTGTGCAATATAAACTGTGGTTAGCCTAATCTGATGTAAGGCTGCCCAATAGAAGTTACTATTTTTTTTTTAAGCACACACTCACTATACATGTATATAAATCCACACATTGTGTGCAGAGATGGTTTTGGTGGTGATGGCATGGGCTTTTGCATTAGTCCTGATGCTATAAATTTTGAAATCAAGTACATGATGGGAGGGGAGGGGAAGTGGCAAGCCTGTACATGTGCGTAGTAGGCAGTAGGGATGTTTTCAGATACTCTACATAGGCCTGGTGCAGCAGTGATATTTATGACATCTCAAAATGCACCAAAAAATTGTTGATGGATGATGCTTCCGTTATGGTAACTTTTATAGTGGGAGAGAACACATGTGGGAGGTTTGTTTAAGAGTAAGCCTTACTTTTTCTTGAAATTCTCCATCTCAAAACAGTGCCCTCAGATGGCCAACCGCTTCCAAAGTTATTTAGTATCACTGAAAGTAAAAGATAAGATTACACTGGGGGGGGGGGGGGGGGGGGGGTTATTTAAGCACAAAACGGTTCGGAATAGAAATTTATTTTATGCAAAGCAAAGGAATGGAGTTTCATATACTAAGAGTATAACTAACGTTTGCTGACCGCGGTGTACTGTTTCACACGATAGTAATATGATTTGTAATATAAAGGGACATGATTATGACTGTAATCTGAGCGCGACGACCCCCTCCCCTCCTCACATGGTCACATGCAGCAGACTGGCTGTACCCAAAGTGGGGGAGTCCGTCTGTAAGAACCAGCTTGTTTCTAAGGTTTCATTCACTTGGATCAACTGGTTAGGCACTAGGCAGCACAGTGGACATGTGGAGTACTTTGTGTTCATATTTTTACCTCTCCCTTCCTCCCCCTCCTCTCACCCCTCTCTTCTCCCCTCCTCCCCACTCCTTCAGCTCCTAATGTCCAGCGCCTCTCACTGGAGCTAGGAGGCAATGCCCCCTTCATTGTTTTCAACTCTGCAGACATTCCCCTGATAGTCAAACATGCACTGTTCACTAAGTACAGGAATGCGGGACAGGTAGGTGGGCATGGTTGGGAGCCATCTTTTTTGATGATGTCATTATGTCCCCCTGGGGGGCAGACAGGTATCTGCACCAACAGGCTGCTGGTGCAGAGAGGTGTGCATGAGCAGTTTGTGGAGAAGCTGAGCAGAGCTGTGAGGGGACTGATCAATCATCAGTTGTACATACTTTTTCAGCAGAAGTGTTGCTAACTTCATAAGCGTGTTGAAATGGAGAGTTTCCAATAATTGCAGTGTGAAATAGCAGTCCTCTGATTGTTCAGTTATATGTACATGTAAGCCCTTAATTAAACCAAAAATTGGATCCATTCAGGTCAGATTAACCAGCAGAGTATTATCAGCTTTCAAATCTACTGTGTGGAGGGAAGGGGTGTGTGTGTGTGTGCATGTAGGTGGTTAGGACATGTTTATCTAAATCTAAACAATGTTCATTGAAGTCTCGCACAGTCCCTTTCACTTGTTGTCAACCACTGCATACATGTCCCCACGCTTGATGGCATTGGGGTCCTGGTACAATTTTTCAGCAGCACCACCACTGAAAGTGGCTAACACAGCTAACCAGTGATAGAGGTGGGAGAGTCAGAGGCTCCCCATAAATCATATTCATTTAGGTGGTAGGATATAACATTTTTTGCAGCTATAGTAACAGTTATGATACATCTACCTAAATGAAATGATGTACAAAACCCTTATGTCACCTACTACCTTACAAAGACTATATAGGTATGGTACACACAGATAGGATTTGTGATATTGTGCTGTACACCTACTGTGTTAACTCGGAGGTAGACTTGGCATAGCTGTCCAATGTGACAGGCTCCATGTGGTGGTTACAAGGTTAGCACATGACGGTCCATGATGGATTACAAGGTCAATAAGGTTACACACATGGGAGTCATGTGATGCTAACCACCTATACAGCTCTGATACAATAACTAACTTGGCTCACCTCAGAATCCACTTGTGCTGTTGACGTTTTTGTGTATGTGTGCATTGTCAGTGCATGTGTGTGTGTGCATGTGTGCATTGTATGGTTTGTGTGCATGTGTGTATGTTAGCATGTGTATGTTAGCATGTGTATGCATGTGTGTGCATGTGTTGTGTGTCATGTGTGTCACGTGTGTTGACCTATTTCAAATACTACCAGTGCACTCCAATAAGAATAGAACAATGTCTTTACGGAGCCAGACATCGGTGAGACTCTCCCAGTTTGTACAAATAACTGCTGGAGATGAGGCAGAGGATTCTGACATGTGCAGGGACACATGAACTGCATATATCAGGTTTGGTATGTGTGTCTCTGTGTTACAGAACGAGAGGGAGGGTGTGGTGGGCATCATGTGGTCAATCTTGTTAATACAAGTGTGTAAGTATGCTCCCCATGCACTGAGTATGCCTGATATTAAGTAGCTGGTAGCACAGAGTTTACTGCCTACGTTCACATTGAGGAAGTATATTGCGATTGGTGGTCATGTTAGTTGGTAATATCGTGGTCCATGCACTAATAGAAAGCTTACAGTGTATCTGCAACGTTGAAGTTAAGTTTAAATAAATTTATTCCTGTTCTGCCAGTTTAGCAGCCCTTTTACATTTGATGGTGCACACTCGTGCTCCCTCCCCCCTCCCTCCCTCCCTCCCTCCCTCCCTCCACCAAGGAGCCCCTGGTGCAGCTGGAAAGGATGGTCAGCTTGGACCTCAGGTGAATGCATCACACACACACACACACACACACACACACACACACACACACACACACACACACACCAAATGTGCAATACTCACCCCTCTGAAAAAAATTATCAGAATGCCCCTCCTCCCCATCCCCTTCATCACTGTGACCTGCCACGTACATGTAACAGTGCTGCAATGATGGTCTGACACAGTGAAAAGGGTGCCCATGCAGCACATTATGCCTGGGAATATGGCCATTGAATTTGGCAAAAGTATTTATTTGTCTTCCCGTGTGTTCACCGCCATCTTGAGCTTGTTTACCATATATTGAGGGCATTAGTGCAGTGTGATTTGATCTATCACCTTCCCCCACCCACCTTCCCTCCCTCACAACCTCCCTCCCACCCTTCATATCCTCCCTCACTCTTCATCTCCACCTCCCCCACCCTCCCACTCTCATCTCCTCCCCTCCCTCCCACCAGGGACCAGTTGGGCCTGCTGGCAGCACAGGTGACAAGGGAGGCAAGGGTGCCCAAGGTCCCCAGGGACAGCAGGGTCTCGTGGGGGCCACTGGTGCACAGGGAGACAAGGTTTGTGTAGCCTCGTTATAGAGGGATGAAAGATGAGGTGACAACAGCAACACAAGTGCATGGCAGCTGATGTAGTACTTGGTGGCTTGACCTTTATCAAATGTCTGTTGCTGAATAAACTGTAAGTTGAAATTGTACATGTGTCAGGGGTTACTTGCAGTAGCTTTAATGGTGACATCATTATCAGGCTTTAATGGTGATATCATCATCACCTCTCAGATTGCGCACAGCACAATCAGTGGCAGAGTGAGGGGGGGGGGGCAGGGGGGGACATATGTCCCCGGGTGCAGGGGTTGAGGGGCGCCAAAATAGACAATGCACAGATTCATGCAAACGTGCCCACGGGCACCTGACGCACCTTGAGTCTTGACTTTACAAACATCTGCACGCAAACTTTTTAAACCACCCTTCTCTGCACTCATGATCACCCTTCTCTGCATTCATGGTCACTCTTCTCTACTCCCATGGTCACCCTTCTCTGCACCCATGGTCACCCTTCTCTGCATTCATGGTCACCCTTCTCTACACTCATGGTCACCCTTCTCTACACTCATGGTCACCCTTCTCTACACTCATGGTCACCCTTGTCTGCACTCATGGTCACCCTTCTCTACACTCATGGCCACCCTTCTCTGCACTCATGTCAACCTCCTCTGCACTCATGGTCACCCTTCTCTGCATTCATGGTCACCCTTCTCTGCATTCATGGTCACCCTTCTCTGCATTCATGGTCACCCTTCTCTGCACTCATGGTCACCCTTCTCTGCACTCATGGTCACCCTTCTCTGCACTCATGGTCAACCTTGTCTGCACCCATGGTCACCCTTCTCTGCACTCATGATCACCCTTCTCTGCATTCATGGTCACCGTTTGTATATGTGTGTTACCCAAAATAGTCTCCACATGCAATGTCACAACATGATGTGGAAGAACACGGTCTGTTGTGTGGTACAGGAAGTTTGGTTTGCTTGAGGGAGCCCTGTAGGTAGTTGTGGGTGGAGTTTGGTGCAGGTTGAGGGACATCAGTGGTGGTGGTCCGAATCTGAGGGACATTAGTGGTGGGGGATTGTTCAGTGTGGTGGGAGTCCTTGTCGTTGTATTGTACATTGTATGTGTTTGTTTGTTGGGTGTGTTGTGATTGTGGTGGCCTGGCCCAATACCCTCACCTAGACTAAACCACCCAGTCCATCTATTGGGTCGACACCCTCTACCACGTGATCGAATTCTCACAAGAGGGGCAACACCACTGCCATGACAGTCCAGGCAGACCTGACCCTGCCATTGGTGATACAGGCTGTCCAGGCATCTGGTGAGGAGTGGGAGGGGGAAGGGGAGAGGGAGAGGATTGTAGGGAGGGAGTGGAGTACAATAGAAGCTTGTTGTACATGTATTTGTGCAGATGTCATTACATATATAGTCTGATATCATACCATTATGTGTACTGTGGACATCTTTTTAAAAATGTGTGTAGTAGAAAAGTATGAATCTCTGTATGTTAACTTCATTGTTGTGTTGCATGTGTGTGTCTCTTGCTTACATTGTACGTATGTCACATGCCACACCAGGTACATGTTCTGGACAGACTGGGAGGGCCGTCCCCCTTATAGGCAGAGCAGCCCTTGATGGCTCTTGTTACTGCTTAACCTTAATGTACATCAATGCCCTGGCCATTGACTTCGACATCAGCACGCTGTACTGGGCTGATGCCTACACAGACCTCATAGAGACATTTGATCTCAATGGATGGTGAATCCTTCACCCTTCTCTTCTTTCCCTTCCCACCTCCCCTCCCTCCCTCCCTCCCTCCCTCCCTCCCTCCCTCCCTCCCTCCCTCCCTCCCTCCCTCACATCCATATGCTTGTATGTGTACATCCATATGCTTGTATGTGTATATCCATATGCTTGTATGTGTACACATATCCATATGCTTAATGGGAAGTAAAGAGCAGTCTACCAAATTAGTGCACACCACTGTTTGTTTTAAGTTGCATTGTTGTTTCTGAGTTGTCATTCTTGCAGGCTATTCTGCAACAGATGTGCAGATAATCTCAGGAGAAATATGATATGGAACTTGGTTGCTGGACTGTCATTGCTGTAGGCCTATCTGTAGGCTATTCTGTTGGTTGTTTTTCTCCCCTGCAAGATTTTTTCCCCAATGGGGTTTTTTCTGCAGAAGGAGTTTTTTCCACAACCACAATGTCATGTGTGTTATGTTGCAAGTGTCTTTAGTTGCTGTGTCTATGTGTGTGTGTTGCATATGTGTTGTAGTGTTGGTGTGCACAATGGATGGTAACCTATATTGGTCAATGGTCATCTTGTATGATGGGATTGCACCTTCTAGTCAGCTGTTTATTCCTTCCCATTTCCTCAGTGAATACTGTAAGCAGCTGTGCTTCTGAAGCAGGATTGTACCAACCTGTCCTGAGGAACAACTCATCAAAAAGTACAGCCATGAATATTGAATGCTTTGTTTGAAACACCTCCCTAGGTTGACCTGTAACACAAAAAACTTCTGTACAAAGGCTTCTGTTTATTGCATGTCTGTGTGCATAGCATGTATGTGTGTGTTTGCGTGTGTGTGTGTGTGTGTGTGTGTGTGTGTGTGTGTGTGTGTGTGTGTGTGTGTGTGTGTGTGTGTGTGTGTGTGTGTGTGTGTGTGTGTGTGTTTGCGTGTGTGTGTGTGTGTGTGTGTGTGTGTGTTTGCATGTGTGTGTGGTGTGTGTGTATGTGTGTGTGTGTGTGTGTGGTGTGCATTTGTGTGTGTGTATGTGTGTTTGTGTGTGTGTGTGTGTGTGTGTGTGTGTGTGGAGACAATGAAGTGTTTACACAACAAAAGTTAAGGTCCTCAAAAAATATTCATGGTACCCATATTCCTTCCACCTCAAGTCCCCACCCCTCCACCCTCCACCTCCCATGTATGCTTCCAATGAAGTCTACAGAGGATGGTGGAGAGATGGACTTCTCAATGGTGATACACTTGATACACACATGCACAAACATGAATGCATGTGTTGCTTTATTATATGTAATACATGTACATAATCAATCACACATACATACACTATGCACGCTTACAATCAGGATGTTGTGGATGTTCCCTCTCTCTCCTCACCTCCCTCACTTTGAATATAGTGTCCATGCCATGGGCTCTGCCTGCTCCAAGTTAATCAAGGCTTTCATCCCTGGACACCCAGGTTGACCTACATAATGTGTGTTTATTTAACCATTGACCAGCCCTAATTAATTTCATGACGCATGACGTTACGCAGAGGGTTTATAAATAATTTTGCAGAACGAACGAGATGAGCGGCTGCCAACAGCTAAGTCACTTCGGCTATGCAGAAACTGAACTGCCATCTGCAAAATGGGCGCAGTCTGCTGAAACGGATCCAATGTGGTACAACGCAGCGAGTTCGGGATGTTCTCCTCAAACCGTAGCGCAGTCTAACCAGAGCAGTGTACTATGGTCCTGTATACTACCGCAGTCTGCTGAAACGGATCCAATGTGGTACAACGCAGCGAGTCTGGGTTGTTCTCCTCAAACCGTAGCGCAGTCTTACCAGAGCAGTGTACTATGGTCCTGTATCCTACCGCAGTCTGCTGAAACGGATCCAATGTGGTACAACGCAGCGAGTCTGGGTTGTTCTCCTCAAACCGTAGCGCAGTCTAACCAGAGCAGTGTACTATGGCCCTGTATCCTACCTCGTATTCGGTGCACATGCCCCAATTGTCAAAGGGGTGTTAACTCAAAGCGTAACACTAATGGCGCCTCGAAAAAGAAGCAGCATAATTGCCATTACGCAGGCTGCAGCAAGACTTACACCAAGACGAGTAACTTGCGTGCGCATCTACGCTGCCATAGTGGCGAAAGGCCATTCTTTTGCACTTGGCCTTACTGCAGGGAGCAATTTACTAGTTTGGAAGTGTTACAACGACACATTCGGACGCACACGGGCGAGAAGCCTTATGCATGTACCGAGTGTGGTACGCGCTTCATGCGCAAGGACTATCTAAACAAACACATCAAAACTATACATCAACCGAAGTGAGGATGCCGAATGCGAAGATTGATCTTTTAACGTCACACAGTGATCAGTGGATATGAGAACAGCATAATTGACATGCAGGTGTATCACTTTCATCCCTTTGCATTTTTGTTGAACACTTTCGATCCTAATTTGCCAGCCTTTCGATATGAGAACAGCATAATTGTCATGCAGTTGTATCACTTTCATCCCTTTGCATTTTTGTTGAACACTTTCGATCCTAATTTGCCAGCCTTTCGATATGTATTAATCATTTTTTCGGATTAGCATTATCCATGCAATGTGGGGCTGGCTATATATATATTGCATTATCATGCTGTTAGGGTGGAAGTGGAGGGAGGTCTATTGCATCCATAACACTTGTGTCCCTTATAGTGTGCTTCAAATCTCAATGTGTAATGATGACATAGCCATGGTTCTCAGGTGGGAGGGACCATTGACATGGTCTATGCCTGACAAGGTCACACAGCCTCTAGGTGAGGTCCAGAATGCATAACCTCCCCATTACCCTGAGGAGATTACACATGTGGAGAAATTGCCCATACATATGCGGACATTTAGCTCTTTTTTTTCAAATTGATTTTTAAACACATGTACTACGTACGATAAATCGGTCTGATTATGAATCTGTAATTTATAGATTTATATCATGAGCCATTCTTGTACAAAATTCAAGACAAAAATTTAATTTCTACCGCACTAAGTAGACATGTTACGTAACAATTATTAACAATTATGTCATTTATCAGTTATGTTTTTAACTAATGGCGCTTCACGAGACGCATACAAAAGCCGGGTTCTGATGATCATGACGTATTACTAATACTAAGTAAGAAGAAGTAATTGTAGTTCCCGTAAACACAGATTGAATACGCACCGCAGACATAGGGATGATGTCGGCTTCGTCCAAAGTGGCCGGTCCGCAATTACTACTCTATAGCTAGCTAGTAGTTCACAACGGGAGACCGAGTCCCAACATGTTATCATATAGGCAGCAAATATGCTCCGCCATGCCATCCTTTCAATATTGGTGCAGCGTCCGTTGTACACGTCACGCCACCAGCACTTTTTATGCCACCTTTCTATGCGGCATGCATTTCATTATTGCCATGAAGCCTCGATCGCGACCGTCGCGCGGGCAACATATCGTAAAAGCGATACTTCCTATGATATATGCTATTACATTTATAGTCTCTTAGCCCCTTTCGTAGTCAATCATCGACTCAATGCGATATATAGGAGATGGGCGGACCGGCAGCGTGGGCGTTTCTTTAGAGCCGAACACGTTGGCAAGCTCGAACCCGTATCTTAAACATGTCAAGATATCGAACTTCTTATAGGTTAATACATTTACCGTAGTGCTCAGGTCGACGGGTCATGCTGCCCTTCCCCATCACTGAGTTACGTTTACAAATGGACTCTTACCACAAAGACCCTGCTGCTCTTCTTCCTCATTGGATGGCTATCACAGCTACAAGCAAGTCTAGTGTCATATAATGAGCACCAAACAAACAAAAAAAAAGATAAGTGTCCTTAAGTAGCATCATAGATACTGTATGGTAGCACATCTCCATGGAAACAGTTGCAAACAGACATTTAAACAAATTCACAGCTCCTGATATTGAAACCTAGAGGAAAAGAGTGACTGTTATGTATCAGAACAAATGCCCCTACCATAAAACCAAAGTCCTCAGCATCATGCACAACGCACACTCCATCCCCTTCCATTAGGTCCAATGCAAAGCTCAACCAAGGCATCAGGACTAGTTCTTGCCCAACAGGCCCCTGTCATTACCCCCCCCCTCCCCCCCCCCCCCCACACACACATTCGGCACACAGTGTGTGGTTTGTATGACTTATACATGTAACTTCTCTGTATGGTTTCTACAGTGCTTGGGTGAATTAAAAATATACCTAAGGTCATTTACAAATAGAAAGGACATTTGTACAGTGTAGGTGGTACGAAGGTGAAGGGAAAGACATATGAACACGTAACCTTCAGTACTCACGATACGTCTAAGTAGGTACCATGCAGCCCCGGATCAAGCATAGCCTTGGGGGTGGGGGCCAGCTGCCCCCCCCTCCCCCCTCCCCCATGGCATGTGAAATGCCACCCCTTTGGCAGCAATTGCCCCCCCCCCCCCCCCCCCCTTCCTCAGGCACACACGCTTCCATTGATGATTACATATACCCGCAAGTAGATTACATGTTGTGTCATATGTAAAAAAAAGTCCGAATGCTTGCTGACAAATGTCAACAAAGCGGTGGAGCACAACAGGGCATGTACAAATGTACCCCTTCAACTGCATCCCCTCCTCCCCCCCCACACCCCAGTTTTCGTGTGCCATCTGGTAAAACCAAATTCTTGTAGGTCCAGGGTAGTCCTACATGTACATAAATACATGCCAGTAGTTAGATAGATGCACATGTAGGTCTTAGGCTTAATGTAGATATGGTAGTCTTAGGTAGGTACATATAAGTCCACAGGGTAGGTTTATTTTAAGTCCAACATCATGTGAGTTCCTTTCATGTTTAATTATATTCACAGCACAGAAGGGCAGATCTTACATGTACACATGTACATGTAGTTTGAAGGGGGTTCATGCAGGGTAGGTCCATGTAGGGGTTCATGCAGGGTAGGCCTATGTAGGTCCCATGTAGGAGGTTGCAGCTTCAGGGCAGGGCAAGGTAGCACAGCACTACATGGGCCTCTAACATCAGATAAGGTTGTGGGTTCCCTTTCAAGTTTATTATATTCACAGCACAGACCATGGGCAGATCTTAGAATTAAAGGAGAAGTTGCCACGTAAATAGTTACCATTGCGCTGCGCGAACCGATGCGCAGAACCCGCTATAAAAGGCGCTAGACTGCTCGGGGACTTTCCTCAAATACGTCATGACTAAATGGCGAAAGGTTGGTCGTTTTGTAGTTGCGTTTTCAATCGGTAACCCTGTTACTTTTTGGACCAAAAAACACAGAGGCAATTGGTTATCTATGTAGCTTTTCACAAAAGAAATACACCAGTATAGGCCGATCGTGATCGAGTTCTCTGCGATCCATGCCACATGTACGTTGTGCGCTACAACAGGACGTGCGAGTACTATACAGGCCTATTTCATTGTACTGAGTCTCGACTGATCTTATATAGACTTTTACTTTCATCGTCGAATCTGTTCACCGAGTACTAGAACTGTTACTTGAAGCGGTAACGATGTGCGCTGTAAACCGCATACGTCTCTCTTACTCTTACGCCCGGCTTATACTTATATTACCATCACCCAGGCCAGGTATAAACGAACAAAACATCACAATGAAACACAAAAAGAAGGCTGTAACAAACATAGCGTTACGTATTGCTACCACTGGCCCTGGTTCGCTTGCTATCTCCAGCCACATCTTCACGTGCTTCAGTTGTTTTCCCCGTTTGGTATGCTGGCAATGGCACAAACATTGATAACTGATGTTCCACAAAATGCAACAAGTAAGGATATGTATATAGGTATTTCAGACAGCAGATCATTGAGGTAAAGGCCAGTGTGAGAGGTAGAGGATGTGAGTGTGAGTGTGAATGTGGGTGGAGGTGTGAGTATGGGTGGAGGTGTGGGTAAAGGTGCAAGTGTGAGTTGCATGAGGTATGAGTGGGTGGAGGGGAGGTATGAATGGCATGTGAGTTTGGGTGTAAGTATGAGTATGGGCGGAGGCGGAGGTAGTGAGTATGTGTGGAGGCGTGACTATGGGTGAATGTATATACAAATGAGGGTGAGGTGTATGGGTGGAGGTATGGATGTGGGTAGGGATATGAGTATGTGAGTATGGGTGGAGGTGGAAGTAGTGAAGGTGGTATAGGTGGAGTGGGGTGAGTCACAAACAATTTCATTCTTGATGATGACTCTAAATAAAGCCTTGTGGGCCCATCAAATGTAGCTCATTATAGAAGGTGTGGTGCAAGACAAGTTAGCAAACACACAGAAACAAACACCCACACCCACATGTATGTTGATGCATCTGGTGGGGGGGGGACAATGTATTAATGTCAAAAACCTAGTGAGGATATTGTGAGATCCCAATGTATGATACACATATGAACATATTCTCGGAGCAGTTACATGTGTATTATATATCACCTTACAGATATAGGATAGCATGTACAATTTTACAATACATATCCATACCTTACAACTTCATGAATCAATATCATCATCCTCTTGGTATTCTTCGCTTTCACTGTCCACATACTCTCCATCTGAATCATCGGGTGACACCAACTCGTCAATTGCATCATCCTCCTCCTCAAGTGACCTAGTATAAGGGTGAATTGTATAAGGATTTGTTGCCATCTTTAGCTACATGTAAACCTACTGTAAAGATGAGATATTCTTCAGGATGTACGCATTCCAGATGTTACGTACGAATTGAAAGGTTTTCTTCTTTAATACATTGTAAGTGCTATGATGGTCCGGTCGGCGAACATCAAGGTATTCACCATGACTTGTTGATGCCCGTTGTGTGTTTTCATTCTAAAAGAAGTGGTCATAATGTTCACAGCCATCACATGCACAACACTCACCCAATCCATCACAGCCAGGTTCATCCGCATTTTAAAGGTGTTAGTATGGAAGTGTATCCTCTTGGGCAGGTAGGTTAGTAGCTGGTGGTTAAATGACTCCATCCAGAAGGTGTCTCGACACTGGAAAAAGGACCTAATTTAGATATAACTAGCAATGCCTTCATAAAGCTGCATACACGACAGAATGACTCAGCAAAGCGGTAGATAAGGGTTCTCTGCAGTGCATCCTCATATGCTTGAATGGCTTCAGGCATAGTCAGAATCTTCCTCTTTGGGTGGTAACCTGGCTGGCGACAACGACTTTCTGAGTGGCAATTAAGGTGGTGACCCTAGTGGAAGCAACAAAAAAAAAAAAAACATTCACACACACACAACGACCGGACCATCATTGTTGCATGTACTGTATAAAGTGCACACTACACATGTATGCATGCACACCTATACCTGAAAGTGCTGGCTTATATTCATAATCATGTTGCATAGAATGTCAGGGTTGCCAGCACAGTTCTTCATGCACCAGTACAGGTGTACTTTGGTACTCCTTGCTGAAAAAAAAAGGATCAATACATTAAATGATTACAGGTGCATGCTGGTACTCCTTGCTGAAAAAAAAAAGGACAGCGCAGCTCATACCCTTGTCTGAAAGTTCAGCAAACCATGTCTTATCTCTAGTTTTAACAGTCCCAGCACAGATCTTTTTCAGCTCTTTAGCCACATTCTTCGTGCCTGCATGATTGCAATCAATACACACCAAATAAAATTTGATACCATACCATGCCATGTGTCATAAGAATTGACCAATCCAAGTTGTTCAACATACATCTTTATGGTGGACTGGTAGTCATGGGCTACCTCTGTGACGTTCAACCCTACATTATAAATTGGATGCATATATGTATGTGTAAATATTTAAAATAATAACACAAACCTCTGGGTAAGACAACTTTCGTACATGCCACCTCTCTAGTCTGAGCTACTCTGTGCTCTGGTCTAGAGAGAGTGGTGATCCTAACAATCCTACGTGTACTGCTTTGCAAAACTATAAAAACACAGAGTACAAACATGCCATACAGGGTACTGTTGAGTGGTATGCATTCGCACTAGAATCATGCCGTGCATCAGTGATGACCCACTGTTATAAACAGATAAATTAAATCGATTGTATAAACCACGAGAAAACACATCATACCTCTCCACTTGTGGCGTACTCAAGGTTTGCCTTCACACATTGCACTGCTGCATTCATAGATTCTTCTGCTGAATCTGCTATAATTTGCTGGTACTGTCTGTCTATGTATACTTAAGAACCAGATTACAACATTACATCTATCACCAACGTATTACTAGTTAGTCATCTGTACCTACCTGAATGAATGTATTTATATGACACTACACCTATCTCTGCAAACTTGCAAAAGTTCATGAACTGAGATGGCAACATGCCAGCACAGGTAAAGGCATGGATGAGCCTACATGCATGGAGTGCAAGCAAAATTATTACTAGATGTTGTGCAGTACATGAGCATAGCTACTTGCTTTTGGCTTGCCAAGTAGTGACCCGCAAGAACTCTTGAAGAAGCCCAAGTGCGAGCCACTTTGCAGTGTGGGCAGACAAAGCGAATTCGCACAATGCCTCCTTTCTACACATTCAAACGAATAGAATGCAACCAGCATAGGAGGATTTATGTACCTTTACAAAGGACTCCAGCTGCCAAGTGGGACGTGGTCTACAGCAGTGTTGCTGTACCAAGCCCTTACAGAGACACCTATTAGACTTGTGCTCAACCACATAGAGCCTCTGGTCGTCTTTGTCTTCATCTCCTGTGTACATGCCTATATAAGAAAGGGCAGCATAAAATCCAATGCACGCTGGCCTTTTATTCTATAACTATGCATGCATGTGCATATACGCGTACCGGCATATGATACATTGTATGTCTACTGTATGTTATGAAGTTATTAGGCCTCGATACATTTATAAGAGTATAGTACACGTACCGGCTGTGTCCAAGAAGGAATGAGTGGACTGAATGGTGGAGGGGGCCCGGGGCCGTCGATGGGATCGAAAGCACAATGTCCAGCATCGCATTCAACAGGGCGGCATTATCTGGCCTTTGGGAGGTACTTTCATCAGGAAAAAGGATACGCCTGGCACTGTCTACACGGAGTTTGATGGCATCCTTCTCCGCCTCAGATGAGAAAGTCATTCCAAGCGAGAACCTACATCCCGCTGTCGCCATATTTACCAGTTATCTTCACGTGCCCGGTAATTACATTAATAGTACAAAGGACGCGTTCGAGTTATGAGCTTAATGATTAGTTTTACTGGACTGTGTGTGTTTTATAGACGTGTCACTGTGTAGCAGGACCCGGATACGGTTCACAGAACGCCATATTTGGCCGCTTAAAACCGGCTGGCCGGTCAAAAATTGAGCAGTCTACGCCCTTTTATACCGCCTCTTCTCCTTTAAGAGTAATGTATGACAAAATTTGGTTTGACATAGCAACCAATTTACTAATAGTGACAACTAAATTGATTACAGCGAATACAGTGTGCTTTAGTCATGACTGTATATAACAGGGCAGCATGTGCACATATGATTGAACCAAGTTCAATCCAATCGACGGTCACAAGGTAGGTGCACATCTAGCCAAACTGTGTTTAAATTACACCTATCAATGCCAGGTGTTAGTGTAAAAATGCGATTATATTTACTCATCTTAGCACTATGTAGACAGGACTCTGCATTAATCTTCCCTGACCAAATCTACATTGGTGACATACCAAGCTGTAAAGTATGCCCATGCATCGGTGCTGATGTATGCTTTTAGTGAATCTTTTGTGTGAGGGCTAGAAGAATCGATTATGTAAGTAAAAATGTCTGGGAACTCCACTTTAGGCCATGAATTGGGGTCAGATTCCCAGTTCTCAGATGTAATAGCGTACAGATCGCTGCATAAACCAAAGATTTGGAGCTTCTCGTGGTACCTACGTTTGCCTCGAACGTCAAGTTGCTTTAAAAAATTTGATTCCTTTACTAATGTTTGCCCCTGCAAATATAATCCATCGATACAGTTAGTCGCCATTCCTCCAATAAATAGGATGGGCTATTCCATTATTAAATTATACACCCCTACAGATGACAATAAATGGTGTCCAGGGGGGTATAGGGAATATGTACCGGGGGGTGGTCATTTAAAGGCCTGTCCTGGGGGGTCAGAAGGCATAATAGAAGCTTGTCCAGGGGGGAGTGGAACAACATACAAGCGTGTCCAGGGGGGTGGTACAAAATAGAAGCTTGTCCAGGGGGCATTTACAAGTCTGTCCGGGGGGGATCGAGGTATAATATAGACTTGTCCAGGGGTGCTTTTCTATGTTGTCCCGGGGGAGGGGTTGGTTTGCAATTATTGTCATCTGTAGGGGTGTACAGTTAAATAATGGAATAGCCCGATGGGGAACAATGAATTATATTAAGATCCACCAGATAATCGCATTCATGTTACTTCGAATAAGGTCTATGGGCCACAGTTCCATTTCATGCGCATCGCACCCTGAGCAGCTGGTAGAAAAGGGAGTTTGGCAAAAGCTCATCAACAACAAAAAGCAAAACAGTAACGCTATTACTGAGTAAAACAACACTGACCATACTAAACACGATGTGTGAAGTAGTAAAAAAAAAACCGCGCGTAATGAGTTCAAATGCCACAATCAGGATAGCACAGCCCCTTTCTGACTTACATATAGAAAATCAGCTTCAATGAACACTCCGAGTTCAGTAAGCGAAATTATGCTCCAATTAGCGCAAATCTATTTTAAAAACCTCCGCATACGTTATGAAAATTAATTAGCGCAGCACAAGTTCAGTTTAAAAGAAGCCCACTATTAATTACATGTACAGGTTAAAGGGTTTATAAATCGGCCAATGCCACCTGATCGTTTGTACGGCGTAGAAAAGGCAACGGTACCAAGGCAACTAACGCTTCGATCAGTATGTTCCATACAGACGCTGCGGTTTACATGGACGCTATGAAGCGGGAAGATGGAAACCGGCGTCGTCATATTGCAAAGTAAGCACTTAGGAGTGGTGCAAAGGCTAAAACAATGTTGTTGTCCACACGGATTGTGCAGATGAGTGTTTTTTTTTAACGTTAAAATTTATCATTCTTATTAGAGCCCCCGAAGGAAGTGAGAAGATCCAGCGCAGCTGTACCAATTCCAATCGTCAGCGAAGCACAGCCAGTGTATAAGCTACGCGCTAATGCCAACCGATTTTAAAAAAAAATCAAACTAGAGCTCTAGCGCTTGATGAAGACATTTCACACGGTCGCACTCGTTGACATGGAGACCTGGGAAAGATGGATAAAGTGAGTACTTTGGAGTTGTGATACGTGTTAGACAATCATTTTGTCAACGTATATTCTGCGCAAGTGTGTTTTTTTAGATGCTGTCATTGTATTCAAAACTAGGTTTTGTGCTAATGTTTGTGCTGGCCCTCCAGCTGATGAGACAACCAGGACTGAAGCCACCACTGGCACCTACAATGACCAGCAAAGCTAATGGAATGTGAGCACACATACAACATGCACACACCCCCTGTGTAGCTTGTCTTGGTACCATGCCTGTTTACAGCATGTAGCCTCTCTTGGTACTTAAATTATTAACTAAGTTTTCGTGGTACCCTGTCTTGTTGCAGTATGTAGCTAGGTACTTCAAACCCCCCGTAAAATGCACCCAAAAATTGAAGACCACGTAACGGTGCAATTTTTGGCACGGGTTTTTTATTTTGAGAAGAGATTGTAGCCAAAGGAACCTACTGGTACGCTAAACATGCTTTAGCAGGCTCGTGTGTGTGGATTATGTCAAAGATAATACCTTTGGGTACATTTTGATACAGTATAAAAGGGGGGAAATCGTGTACTGGGCAATGTATGTACCGCTCAAAAAATCGACCAATTCCATCGAGTGAATACGCACCTTATTTGTCACATGACATGTTTGGTATCAACTTTGACTGATTCTTTAAACACTGTAGCGTTTATTACGATAGTTTCACGTGTTTTGGTGTTGGCGCAAGGTGTTTCCCAGATGGCGCCAAATTACCTATTTAATAGCCGCCATTTTTTCACATACATGTAGATTGATAACTGTGTACATGTATTGCTGGAGCGTACGTTGTTTAGAACTACCAAATACCGAAGTCACACAAAATACAGAACAATAATTTACGATACCAGAGAGTGATTTTGACTTACATGTACCTACCATTCCTTGAAGGTATTCAAGAACTTCGTTCAGTGGTTATTTATGGAGCGTTCTAAATAAGACAGACATGAATGATGGTACCATTCTTTAAGGTAGGAAGTCACTATGTTTCAAAACGACTTGATTTTTTTATTTCCTATACAGGTTTTAGTGCTGACTATAATTTACAAATCTCAGGATTTATCGGCACTTCTTTGATTTTTAATAAATCGCTAAAGTTCTAAAATTCATTCTTCATATCTCAGCGGAAGAGCATAGATATATATTGCAATTTGAGGACAATTATTAGACCATACAATGATGGATATAAATCTACTTTTTAGGTTTTTGTGATTGATACTTCAAAAGCATTGATGTTTTCAAAGTCGAAAATAACAAAAACATGATTTGCAAAATTTGTACCTCGCAAATTTCTTTTTTAAACACTACATACATTCTATTTATACGTATCTACATTTTGTACGAGTTCGATTTCGCAATCTGTGTTCGTATCCCAAAGTTTAAAAATTGAAAGAAAAAACCCACCTCTTTGATATTAGAACAGTTTTCCCGCTCAAAGCGCGCTGTTTTGCTACCGAAAAGATTGACTTCCTGTCTGGATATGTGGCCACGCCTACAAGGTACCACCCAATTGCTAATATACGACCGGGTCGACGAAGACGCATGAATTAGTTATTATTGTATTGACTTATTAATTCTTATCTTTTAGGTGCTGTATGGAATTTTGCTAGCTACATTTAAGTTGCAAGATGGTGCTGTGACCAGTGTGCCTTATTCAGGCTGCAGTCATATAATGGTGCAAGGCCCTTTGTGAACGAGTACGACTACTCCTGTTCCCACCAACACACCACACCTACTTTGAGCGCCAGGAAACAACTTGTGAACACAACTGGAGGACACATTCTATTTTGTACTATGTATATGTAATGCATCAAGAGTGACAAAAATAATCTCTTCCATATAAGGAAAACCACCATATGAATTCATTGTAAATTCATGAAGCGAGCATGGAAGATCAGTGTATGGATCCAAAGGCCAAAGCAGACAATCTGATTTAAAAGCTGTTACGACAGCCTCGGACAGTCGACTTGTCTAAATACCTTGTACCAGATTGTTCACAACCTTGTATACCATTATATGATATGGGTATAGTCTGGGTCAATAAATAGAATTTGGCTGTGTATGGTTCACAGAGATAAAGTCGACCCGCACCGTAAGTTAGCATATCACTATCAGGTATAAACGCACGTATCTGCGGCTAATGCACCGCGTGCCGGTGGTTGCTGGGTAAGTGCGTATGCTGGCTATTTTGGCGCAGTAGCAGTACAGTAAACTAACGGCATCGCTATACCTTCAGGCTAAGAAAAGGCTCGCTGCACTGGGACTTAAAAGGCGCAACGTTGTGGAAACACGCCTTACACTTGTACATACTGCCAAGGTCAGTACTTTTGCCGGGCTATGCAAATACAGAGTGGCGTGACGTCTCCACATGGGGATAGAATGAGCTTCAAAAGGTTGTGTGAAATGTGCTGTGTTTGTGTGATATGTGCTGTGTGGTTTGTGTAAAATGCGTGTTTGTGTGATATGTGCTGTGTGCATGTGCTTGTGGCAGCCTAGATATTTCTATCAAGTGCTAAAACAACTAATCCTTCCCTTCGAATAGACCCTTCCTTTAACGGCGTAAGGAATGCAATTATTCTTAATTGCGTCACTTCCGGAGTTCATCCTGTGCTCGAGTACTATACCATAGATATTAAAGTACTAGTATCTATGCTAACACTGTACCAGGTTCTTGATAATTTTCGACCGACCAAGCCTCTGTCACAACAGTACTCACAGAGGCAGACATCCCAGGTGCGTTTCTCGAGGAGCCACTAGAGATCCGTAGTACGGCAGCGCTCCGAAGGTGGCTGATTTGCCACGGGATAAAAATGCAATCGGCTAGCCGAAAGCAAAGCCTAATAGATAGGTCAGTGTTGCCAAGACACTATGCACTGTGTCGATATCAGCCTTGCTAGTCTCGTTCCCAGACCTATATGACGCAATGTTTATCGCAATTTGTACTTTGTATAAACAAGCTCGTACTTGTATAAGTCGGGTGTTTCGAATGCTAAACCTTAGAATTCGTGCGCTTATACGCAACGTTGCCCTCCTACTTCTTACAATACATAGATACACCCTTATTGTCCACCTTGCGAGTCATTTTACACATGACACATTACATCACCAGCAGGAAGAACTCCGGACGTGACGTAAAATTAGCAAATTGCATTCCTTACGCCGTTAAAGGAAGGGTCTATTCATACAATGTAGGTGTTTGTCTTTTGCGGTCACACACATACACACAACCAATTGTCCTTACATATACAAAATATTATTACATTGGTGTTAGTGTGAAGGACAATTGGCGAGGTGTGGTGTGCAGTGTTTTATGGTGTGATGTGGTGGCACACACGGCCCATCTGATTTTTACTATTATATATTCTGGTTCTTCTTGATTGGAAAGCCATCAAGGTCACTGGCGTTTGAAGCCAGCCCTTGTTTATTATTTAGTTCATTCAGTATATAGTTAGTCAACTAATAACTTCCTGTAATTGATCATGTGAGAGGTGAACTACATTGTCTTTGATAGTGTGTGTGTGTGTGTGTGTGTGTGTGTGTGTGTGTGTGTGCATTTGTGTGTGCATTTGTGTGTGTGTGTGCATTTGTGTGTGCATTTGTGTGTGTGTGTGTGTGTGTGTGTGATGTGTTTTAGTATTGTAAGCAATAATAGTGTTTTTAAAAAAAGTGTTTTGGGGGTCGAAAACACTGATAAGCTGCATTTAATTATGATACATGCACAGAAATAAAAGTGTTGGCTTGGAGGATGCAAGCAGGTCGCTTGCCAGATAGATGTTTTATGGGTGTGTACCTGGGAAGTAGGGTTGGTTGTTTTAATAAAAGTACAGTGCTCAGTTGGTTGGGTGATCCAGTACATAAGATTAGATCTTGAACAGCGGGACTTTGGATTGTAATACTGTCCTCATGGTGAGGGGCCGGAGTATGGTAAAGGAACAGCAGCTGTGGGGGAGGTGGGTGGAGCACTATCAGGGATATCATCCTGTCCCCTATTTCAAAGCGGTACAACATACGATGTATTTTGCACCTTAACCTAGAGATACACAGAACCCTGTTTTAAAACTGTTGGACTCCAGGTTAGTTTTTTAATTATACATATAAATGAAATTAATGATTTATTCTTTGAATTTCTTTCACATGATAGAGCCTATCTGCTTCACAGTGGAGGCTTGAATAGTAGGATGTGTTTGTCTCCATAGTGGACAAGAGAGCTGATGATCAAACATTAAACATTAAACAATCGTGTTAGCTGATTATAAATGAGTGAAAGTTTGATTTAAACAGGTGTTCCTGCGCGTGTTTTTTTTTTTTTTTTTTTTTTTTTTGGGCGTCCATCCATCTATACGTAAGGCCTGGGTACGAGACTATTAACCGCACACACGTGACAATTCGCAATATATTAGAACTTATACCGAAGGTCGTTTGGATAAAGGTTAGACAACCTTATATATATATGCTCGTTTGTTAGCACCATACGCGGGGTATCTAACGCTAGCTATTTATTGTACTTATGTGGGCAAGGTAAAGTTATTGGGATATTATGTGTTTTCACACGTATGTGTTAATTGAAGTCAGGCTCTAAAGACGAATTGAGGATGGTGACAGAACAATACCAGGTTACCCATCACCGATCATACAACCTTCGTACAACGTATGTTATTTTAATTGTAGCGCACCTGGTATTATTTTTTTTTCCCCACTAGGGGCAACGATATAGAACCGTGCACTCACTCACACAATCCACTGCTTCGCTGTAAGTCATGTGCGTGTGTGTGTGTGTGTGTGTGTGTGTGTGTGTGTGTGTGTGTGTGTGTGTGTGTGTGTGTGTTGTTTAATTGCTAATTAAGTTCTGCATGAATGCATCTAGAAACTTGTCCTCATTGGATTCTGGTAAGTTGGTGGTTCCCCTGCTGGCAGTGTGGGTCTGTGGGTCTGACAATCCATGGTAGCACCACAGTGAAGGACAGATAGTATGTGTGTATCTTTATTGAGCATATCCTCATAGGGTGGGAAATTTATTGAGCTTGTCCTGAGGGGATTATTGATTATTGAGCTTGATTATCTAGCCTTATACTTGCCCATTGTGCATTTTGTGACAGGTAGCAAGTCTAGGTGCACATATATATAAATATACATAGGTTGCAATTATACATGTACTGTACATGTGTAGATAATGCCATTTTGTTATTCTCTACATGTAGTGCATGCTTAATGTTTGAATTAATGCATGATGGGAGGGTATGACAGGTAGCAATCGGGACATTGTATGACTAGTAAATAACACTGCACCCTCTCAGATTTAGATGAAATTAGTTATATATATATGATTGGGAAAGTTATTGTCACCTTTTGTCATGAATTAGATTAGCTGATAATGTATTGTTACAAGATATAAAAACATTCTCTGAGTTTGAACCTGAGCATTCAAATTGTTACATTTGGTACCCATATCAATTTTCATATAATGCGACTGGAGGGGGAAACCCCTTTTAAGTATGGAAAGCATGACTTGATACTTGATACTTGATACTTAAAGGGTCCCCCTCCCCCCTCTTTTAATTTTGAAGTCTATTTTGTGCAGGGCATGTATGTGAGGGTGTGATGGTATATTCATATTTATTATATTCTGGCAACTTAAATGTAGCTAGCAATAGTATTACAATCCAAAGTCCCGCTGTTCAAGATCTAATCTTATGTACTGGATCACCCAACCAACTGAGCACTGTACTTTTATTAAAACAACCAACCCTACTTCCCAGGTACACACCCATAAAACATCTATCTGGCAAGCACACTGCTTGCCATCCTCCAAGCCAACACTTTTATTTCTGTGCATGTATCATAATTAAATGCAGTTTATCTGTGTTTTCGATTCCCAAAACACTTTTTAAAAAAACACTATTATTGCTTACAATACTAAAACACATCACAACACATAAAACTCACCTGCAGGGTTGTGAAGCACAACCTCCCCTATTAATGTCCCATTGCTTAGGTCCACACAATGGATCGGTAGGTCTCCTTCACCCCATGGCACCCTCACCTCCAGCACTGAGGTGGTACAGGGCAGCAGCACACTCCCTGGGTCCCTGTTAGACGCAGTAATATTGGTACCACAGGCCCCGCTGGAGGATGGTGCAGGGGGAGCACATGGTTGAGCCTGTGAAAGCTGGATCGTGTTGCTGATGCACAGCCGTTGCTTGGTCCTGAAGCGCCAACGAGTAAATGAATTTGTACCCTGTACTATTGCAGGTACATGTGACCATAGCCACATTTTCGAGGCAGCTGAAGTCTAAACCAGAGGGGAGATGTGTTGTAATATGTACTATGTAGGGCAACACACATCTACAACACACAATGGGGGACATAGGGAACATGGGTATATAGGGAACATGGGGACATGGGTATATGGGGTGTTCCTAGGTGGAGAGCGGGGGTCTCAGTGTATTATAAATATTCTAGTAAATGTTGAGCGCTTCTTTCTGAATTTGTGAATAATTTCGCTCTGCTTTCGAAAGCGTTCTTGATGCATAACTCGACTTCAATCCACACACGCTAGGTATTACCCTTCAAGATGCCAATGTAGTCTTATTCCTGGGACTCTGTCACTCTCTCTTTTCGAATCGCTTGATCTGCAAGCTTGTGCCAAATGTCTAACCCATTTACACTTGTGATACTGGGTCCCATGATAAGGGCAATTCCATGAAAGATGCCCGTTTCCAACACATCGAGTACACCCTTCCCCACTCTCGGAGAGACATTATATATTTGCTACTGGTTTTCTTACTACATTAATAGCCATCATCTCTGACCTTTGCTGCTTTGAGTCTTGGAAGTCCTCCTTCAAGTCTTTGGCCCCTTTTTCTACTGCCTCCATTGCCTGAGATATCTCGAGAGCAAGCTCTGCTTCAGACAAAAGATGCTTTAGTTAATTTGTGGCAATTAACGCACATACATGTACCAACTGGTCCCTCGATGTGTTGTTTAGAAATTGCCCAAAATGACATGTCTTTGCCAAACTTCAAAGCTCTGCCATGTATTGCACTGTGCTCTCTCCAGGCTGTTGAAAATTGAAGCGCTCGGCAATGACAAGTGTTTGTGTTTTTTGTAGTGCCCTTTTAGCACTTTGACCAGTTCCTCGAGAGTTCTCGAGGCTGGGGTATCAGGAGCCAGGAGGTCGATTAAACCGGACAGGTAAAAGATGCTACCTTCTTTTTCTTGTCACTAACTTAGTTGAGTAGTAAATACTGTTCCAGTCGTTACATACGCCTCGAAATCCTCTGTGTGAGGGTTGAAAGGTTCCATACTCCTAATACGATATGTAAGGACACCATCCCACCCTTGCCGCCACTTTATGGTGTCTCCAACTTTAAAAGTATTTCAGTAACAACTGAATGAATGACGAGAGTGAGTCTTATATATTACGTCCTAGGCATGCACACATCCTAAACTAAATAATACACTACACTCTGCAGGTCATTGTCAATAGAAACGTTTGAATGGTTTTTTGAAATCAAAGAAAAGATTATTGATATGTATGGTGAAAAGTACCCTGGCATTAAAGACGTCAAGTGTCACTGTGCTGATAAGCATAAAAAAATCTGTGGCTGCATGACTCCTGCTTTTTTTACAACAGGCAAAGTTAAACTTAACGCAATTGTATTATAGTTCTGGGCACGACAAAATTGTTCCATGAAAGTGTAATCATACTAGCAAAGTATCATGACATACGTTCTGCACTTTTCATATTGTTCATGAGGGCAGTGCAGTGGAGAAAATGATTTTGTATGTGCTACAAAACCATATCGTAGCCATCATTACCTTAAATGTCCATACCACCAGTTAATGTATGAAATAGACTGTATAGAACAGATAGCATTAATGTCTAAGTCCTTAATACACCCTACTCTGGGACAGCTATGAACAAATCTTGTTTCAATACATTAACAAGATTTATAAATAAATCTAGTCATTTAAGATGTATGCACACTGTCCCATATATATATATATATATATATATATATATATATGGGAAAGTTTACGAGAAAAGGGACCTAGCGTGTATTATAAAAAAGTATAATAAAAATGCATTACGTTTGATTTGCTATAACTTCCGAACAGTTAACGCTATCAACTTCCTATTTTCAACACTTCATACTGCACCATTTCTCTATGGTAAAATACATTTTGGAGTCTTGCACTTGCTCCGTGTCAGTATTGCAACGTTCGATACCCCACTGGGTTCAAACCCGCCATAACTTTCGGTAGGAGTAATCAATTCGCTTCAAATTCAGTTTGTAGGTAGAGAGGTCCTATACCTATCGATTTGTTCTGTTCGTTAATTTTTATGCCATCCATTACGGAGATACAGTTGAACAAACTACGTGCCCATTTTCGCGCTCGATTCGCGCCAATGATTTGGGCAAATTGCGTTCCGCTCAATGTATGGGGAGGCGGGGATTATAACATTGGCGCTAATCAAGCGGGAAAATGTGCACGTAGTTTGTTCAACTGTATCTCCGTAACGGATGGCATAAAAATTAACGAACAGAACAAATCGATAGGTATAGGACCTCTCTACCTACAAACCGAATTTGAAGCGAATTGATTACTCGTACCGAAAGTTATGGCGGGTTTGAACCCAGTGGGGTATCGAACGTTGCAATACTGACATGGAGCAAGTGCAAGACTTCAAAATGTATTTTACCATAGAGAAATGGTGCAGTATGAAGTGTTGAAAATACAAAGTTGATAGCGTTAACTGTTCGGAAGTTATAGCAAATCAAACGTAATGCATTTTTATTTTACTTTTTTATAACACGCTAGGTCCCTTTTCTCGTAAACTTTCCCATATATATATATCTTCTAGGTACTTGAGTTCTGCAAATGGACTCACATCAAAGTGTTGCATGAGAACTACATTTAGCACTAAAATAAATAGGTCATACTTGGTCTTGTACATTTATGTTGCATTACTCAATTACTGTACGCATTAAAATGAAAATTGTGACTGATTGATTGGTTGATTGATTGATTACACAAACTATATGCATCTATTAGCAGTGGTATATACCGCCGGCCCCGCAGGTAAATTTGCAGTGGTGGTCTTGGGTTCTGCAGTGACGATACTCTGCGCGGAAGTGTGGAATGAGTTAAAATGTGTTGCGGGTACAAGTGAGTTACAGGATGTTTCCGAAGTGCTGTAACACAGAAAAAGGGATATAAGATCTCAAAAGGATGTAAAGTTATACATTTTTAACACTGGGTCCATGAAATTGGATTTCATGTAAGTTGAGGCCCATTTTAATTTTTTTAATTAGTTGGTACACTGCAAACTTTCCGGTATTTGTTTGTGGTCATTTATAATTTAAGCTATAGTCATGGATTTGTACATAAGATTCATCAATTATTAAATTGCAATTTTTCAAATACAAAAAATGAATGGTACTACGTAACCAAAACAAAAGTTGGAAGCAACTTTAGATGGTTAATGGCTCATATTTAATGGGTAGCCCTGGTATTTTTTTGTGTTTGGTGCATGTGTACGTTTGGTTACTGTTATCCCTGTATTGGCTTGAATTAATAATATGTACTAAATTTGATAATATGTACAAGTAGGACTGCTCATAATTGGACCCATTGAAAGTTCAAGCCCACAGTAACTGGTTATAACGGCACCAGTATTTTATCCTGATAATTAACACCATCATTCTTTTTGGCTAGTGTATTCATGATCATTGGATAAGGTCCCTGATTTCAGTGTCATATCACTTTCAGTTGATATTTCAGAGATGTCAAAATGAGCTCCGATGTACTTTAAAGAAGCAATCTGTGGTGATACAGCACTTCTTATTTAGCTATTCCCAAAAAACAATCAACTGACGAATACATATCAATTTATTTAGTTTAGAGTAGATTATAGGTTAATAAACTACAGTCCATATCTGCCTAAATGAAATTTTGAACATCTAGTGTGCTTGGTTCACAGCGTTCATAAAGGTTGCTCTCTCCGATGTTTAAGCATCTTATACAACAATACAATGTCTTGCTCATGTGTTGCTTTTGGCAAATAAACTTTACACAACACGAGTAAATAATTGTGCATTGCATGCGAGTCATCATAGATAGATGGGATCTATTCCTCCCAGCCACAGAACTTCACTGAGATTCCACACATAATCGTTAGACACTAGTAAAACCGGCAGTGACGGATTTAAGTTTAACCTGCTTGTGGTTGTTCTCAACACTACAAGGGGGTTAAACGATAAATTCACCCCTGCCAGTTTTACTAGTGTCTAACGATTATGTGTGGAATCTCAGTGAAGTTCTTTGGCTGGGAGGAATAGATTAATGCTACTCCCGTGTAAATCCGCCGCGAAACAGAAAAGATGCGAAAATGGTAATGGGCATAGGGGGATACCCCCCTATGCCCCTTTTTAAATCGCTCATACCTTTTTTCTTTTACGTCCGATTTTTATTTTGAAAGCAGATTCATAATTCTTTCTTTAAGCTTTACAACATTGGACGATGGTGTCTTCCACTTTTTTTCTTGCCCCCCCCCCGATTGAGCCTAATATATATTTCCTGCTTCTAACCTAATGCAATCTCAGATAGACCACTAAATAGCCCCGTAGCATATGACTGTGCCACTCATATTTGGGTGGTTGGTTGAGTTAAGTAAACTCATCTTCAATTTGCTCTTTACCTTTCTTGATGACCTGCAATTTTTCTAGGATAGTGTATGCTAAAAGAACCTGCCTTTAATTAAGTAGCTGCTGTTCTGGATATGAACACGATTTGCATGGGTTTTCAATTGACTGAAGTGAGTAGAGCAAAGGGACCAAATGTGGAACACACCCCTATTAAGGAACACTAAATCTCATTAAAAATTTAATCAAAGTTATGGGTTTGCAATAATGGCTCATATGCTAATCAATGAATCTGATAGACCCACTAGTTGCTGGATAAATATCCTCCACGAGCATTTGGCAAGCTAGGAGTGCAGCATTGTGCTCCTTTGCGACCTCCTGATTTCATTATAGCTTTCATGTGCTCTTAATGCAGCCTTTTCTTCTAGAGCTGCTTTTCTTTTTCTGCGTCGCTCTTCTTTCTCAGCTATCTCTCCTCTATGGCTTCATATCCTCAGCAGCCTTAAATTTATTGATCCATTGTACTGAAGTCATGCACTGAGCTGAACCTTTCATATGCTTTAATTGAGTACTTGTAGTAGGGATAGCGTTGTCCTGTGGATCTAAGCTTTCTCCATCTGAATTATCAGTGGTACTTTCTGAACTTTGAGGAGAGGTCGGTTCAGCATGTTGCACCTGCTCAGGACGTACTGCACAGATCAGTGGAGTAGTACTGAATTGACAATTTTTGGCGTCTTTATCTGTTGTCATTGCAGCAGCCTCGATATCAACCTGCCTCTTCACCTCTTGTTCCACAGCATCCTCAATAAAGCTTACAATGGTGTCTTCAGGAAGAGCATCTACCCCATGTAGTGGAGACAGGCCTGTCGTTTATTGGTCATAATTAGTCAACCAGAGGATAGACGTTTCATTTTTTAGCAAGTAGCACCTGCCCCCTCCCCAAAGCAAACCCCATGCAGTTGAGTGTTTATATAACAACCCATTCATGTGGTTGTTCCTTATTTGGTACCTTTCCCATACATTGAGGTATGTTTGCCGAAAGGTGAGTTTTCGGCACCAGGATTCATAAAACTTTTCCTATGGTTAGTATAGTTGTAATCTACGATAAATTTTCTATCCAACAGTGTTTAGATTATCTCTCTAGCCTGCATAGTTTGTCTGCATCAGTCAAGGGAAGTTGGTTGTTCCTTAATAGGTTCCTTTGGTCTACAAACCTTTTCTAAGACACTTTGTTATAGTAAATGGGCCCACTTACTTGTATTCCAATTTTCCTCCTTTCCTTTTTTTTTCTTTTTTGAAATCCTTTTTGAGGACTTTTGCACCTAATTTATAGGCTTTTGGGTTAGCATGTTTCTGGTCATATTCTTGCGTCTGCTTTTTTTGTGCCAATTGACTATTTGCTTTAGCTTGTTTCAGACCTTTATTCTTTCATCAATAATTCGTTCAAAGTAAGAAGCATTTGGGTTAAAATGTTCCTCATCTTTCTCTGCTATGTTTACATGCAACTGGAAATCTATTGGTAGGCCAGGTGCATGGGATGCTAGCCTGGAGATGGTGTTCTGAGCCTCATTACCCCCCAACTGCCATAGGCATTATGAAGCACTTATGATCATTGGCTTGGTGCTTCCTGTACCGGCTGTGCCCTACACTCCTGCTTCCAACAAAGTGACAGAATTTAGTGGTGAGGTGATAGATACATCTATTGCTGCTATTCTGCCTAAGAACCAATTGGGAAGTAGGATGTCAAACCTGTTGTGGTAACACTGATTGGATCAAAATCTCTTACACAATTGAATTCAATGTGACACATAAATGATCAGGTGATTGGATTTGAAATCAAACATACATAATTATGCAATCAATCGTTAATAAGTTCTTCGAGCAGTGGCAGGGGATAAAAGGCTTCCAACCTTTAAAGCAAATATTTTAGTTCGTCAATCCATTGATGAACTAAAATGGCAATGATATCCTAAGGCAATTGCAACTACATGTTCTGTACCAATCTCTGTTGCTATTCAATGTGATCATTTCCATGTGCCCAATTCATAACTAGCATACTTTACATGTATTGTACTTTTGAACAACACTATGAATGTATCAGATCCATATTTTTAAAGTTGCAACACTCAAGTTGATAATTGTGATAAAGAATAGAACAGTAACATTTACCATAACATGTCATCCTAGTGATGTTCAAATAGCCATAGGGCTTTTTGGAGGATCTAAAGGGGAAAGCTTTCATTATGCACACTTAATTACTCAGACCATTATGTGAAGGTTCAAAATTACTCCTGACATGCCATCAGCAACAAGAGACTTTTGTTCGGCCCCTACACCCTCAGGCTTGCGTGGTATCTTTGTTACATGTGGCAAACCTGTTGCAGTGTACTCCCCATCAAAGCCCTGCCATGAACTCATACACTTTGGACCAACACAGAACACATACAATCCTACTCATATAATATGCTTTTTTACAGATGACCCATTCATTAGATTAGAGTAGTGTTTCTCGCCTCGACCTTGTTGTTATAGATGCCACAAATGCACACCTGCCAAGGTAACCATAGTGCTAGAATAATTGTGGTATGTCGGCCTATTGGTTAAAGTCAATTACGGTCCATGGAGTGACATTGCTCAGGTAGAAGAGGAAATGACGTTGTACCAGACATGTGATTCACACAATGCAAGGACAACAGTGCTAATCCTCTGCATATTTATATCTAAGTATCAACAGATAGGCCTACCTAATATGTGCAAAGAGATGTTTCCGATCGTATCTCCCGGTCCACGGGACATGTCCCAACACTCGACTATAAGTTCATTCAATTGATCGTGTGCTACAATGTGCAGCACACTTGTTGAGGTGGAGCACGAAGCCACACCCACACCCATGACCTCATAGCCCGCTCTGAGGTATGGCCCACATGCTCCACCTCCATCCACCAGACATGGGGGAGCCTGGGCTAGCTGTATAATGTTACCAGGGCAAAGGAAATCTCTGCCCTGGAAAACCCATCGAGTGGATGAGGTAGTCCCTTTTACAGTGCAGCTACTAAAAAGACCGTTCGGTGCACACGGCTGTTAGGCTCCATAGAAACATTGGACATTTACTACGCGCGCGCCGCGTTATAAGAAATTTTGAAATGCCCCTTGACAACAGATCTAGTTACCGACAAGTCTTCAACCTATTGCAGCCTTTTGAAGAGAAAACCAAGTTTTTAAAAGTTCGAAACATACACACTATCTCAGTCCATAGCGATATCCTGTTTATTTTTATTTTTGCCAATGCATTCCAGAGTTTTTTTTTGCTAATACCCTAAACACCAATCATCGTGTATTATGAAACGTGCAGTTTTGTCGAATAAGACGACTACGGATTTAAAAAGTACAATCAGTTTGGATACTTATGGCAGGATTCATGTGTTCAGAGGGTTTTTTTTCTTCGTATTATATTATCATACATTATCGTAACACCAGGTACATGTAGCGCGGTTGATACGAACGTGCTGCTACGATACATATGTTAATTCTGTTTGCGTCGCTTTATCTGTGGCCTTGCAGCAACGTTTGATGGAGCAGTATGTAGCAGTACGTCCTTTCAAGGTCATTGAAGTAATGGTGGATGCTTTCAACTCCCTGCTCACCCAAAAATCCAAAGCCCATGTGCCATTGTTTCAGATAAGGTACAACATGGACTTCTAAGAAGTGCATTTTTGGTAGTACTGAATGAATAGCAAAGTTTTCGCGATAAAAGGCCATAAATGCTCCAATGCTTTCTTCTACAAAAACAAATATGAAAGTGTACTGTTTCACTCACAATACTGACTAATAATTTGCACTAACCTAATTGCTGTATTTCTTCATCAGAGACAGTGTTCTTGTCATATATGTTATGGCACTTCTGAAATAAGTTAAAAAGTGACAAGTACTTCTGGCTAATAGCTCTTGCTTCACTACACAAGGGTGTGTAGTTTTCTGCAGTTGATACGATACAATTGCAAAGTATTGCAATGTTGTTGGCCTAGAATGTATAATCATGTTTGATCTATTGTGCACAAAATGCAGTTGTTACCTTTAATGCTCTGTGAACATGACTACCCACAAATGTTCCACTGTAGTATGCCTGCCTCTTTACATGAAAAGAGGCTAGAGCATTGTCTAGAGCCTTCACAAAGGGTCCATCTTCCTTTTTGAAATCGTCTTTCAAAGAAGCTTCAAGCTTGTCAATCTCTTCACACTAGGTTTATAACATACAATGTATCACAATCAAACATTCTGCATCAATAACTAAAATCTTACTACAACATTAAGCCTATCTTTATTCTCTTCAATTTCAAGCTTTAGAAGCTCTACAGCTGCATCCATTTCTTCTTCACCATATGACAGCATGTATATCACATGCTGTTCAAAACATTGGATAGTATCCTTCAGTGATACCATCTCATCCATTAGTTCCCGTTTGGAAACTAATGCTGCACAGTAGTTATCATAGGAGATAGCAGACACCCCATCCAATACAACAGCTCTGCAATCCAGCTTATGACAATCCTCTTCCAGCAGAACAAACAATCTCAAAAAAATACCCATTGTTATATGAAGTCCAGGGGGACATACCTATAAACATTATGATAGTGTATCACCATGCAAGTATGTACTCTTGAATTGGCGTACCTGAGACAGAGGTATGGAAAGAAAAAGTGGTTGCCGAATAGCGTTATTGAATCTCTTAGCTGTCTTCAAATTTCCCCCAGCATTCATAAATCTGCTGTGATCATAGCACAGTGATGCGATTGTGCGTAGTTGTACTCTACATTCAACATTGGGTGGTAAAATGATCTCTTCATGTGTCATAAAACACCACAAGCAAAAATGACGGCCTGTGTATTAAAATGTATTCAACATACCAATACATTGAATAAAACATTTTCCTACCACTTGCACCAGATATTCCTTCTATCTCACTAAGAAATTTATAATCACCACACAGAAAAAACCGAATTTTCTTCCCTCTGAAATGATTAATATCATGTGAAAAACAAAGTGTATAATATTCCCAATAGTCTCACCTCCAACCTGTTGCTTCAATGTCTGCTATTTGCTGAGCGTATCGTTCTAAACAGATCTTCAAATTCACAAAAGAGTCCTGACCAGAATATATTGCTACAACACATGTATTCTCGACAGAATTAGGTGTAGCAACATTCAGAAGCTGAAAACAAAACTTAAAGGTATTGCCACCTTTATCTCCACCTATTTTGACCCAGAGTTCATCAGCAGGTATTACACCATTGTGCCAAGTTAGACGATCCACCCTAAGTTGAGGCAGCGTGGTATGGTATTACAATGCAGCAATGTTCATTTTACTAACCCTGTGACATCATTCTGTTCTAATAAAGTCTGTATTCTAGCCCACAAGTGAGGTATATATGCTAAAGGGGCTGGTTTAATTTCATCAGCTCCACCCTTGTGTTTGAATAATAATGGTATCATCTCAGCACTCATGTTTGTTCCAATAAGAGTATTTGTTCTTTGTCGCATTTTCTGCTCACTAGCTAGTTGAACACCCCATGCTTTTAACCATCTATAAAAAATCAAAGGATGTTATTCAACTCAATACACATACATGTAATCATGTACCTTCTCATCACTCTAATCTTGTTCCAAGGAAAAATAAGGTTAGCCTTCATTGCCAGTGAGTCCTCTGTTGAAACAATGACCTGGCATCCACTCTGTGATGTCAGTTCATCTAAAATCCTGGAGCGCTCCTCAACAGTAGAAGATCTTATTTCTTGTGATAATTGAGCAGTGGCATCACATCCACTGACATATCTTCGTACTTTGGCTAAGTATTCAACTCTTCTTTTCACAGTTTTGGTAGATGCAACACTTGACTGAACAGATGGGGTGGTCAGCTTTGTAAGTACAAGTGGCTATGTACATATAAGCGGAGAATTAGGAATTAAATGTATTTGTATGTGTAGAACAAAATACACAAAATTTACATACCTTTCCTGTGGATTTAACAACCATTACATCCTTATCGGGGCTCATAGAAAGGGATTGTCTAACCAAATTTGCTTGCAAAGCAGACTCTATACTTGAAAGTGGTGCACTTTCTGGCTGGAGAAGAATTCCTTCAATAACACTTTCAATGGGCAAATAACTACAGCTGCTGTTCAAATGGTGTTCATAATGACCAAGCTCCTGCACAATTTGGACAAATCACACTTATTTTTCTTACAACATCCTGTACACAGTTGCTTGCTGGCCTTACCATAGACACACTTAGAGGTTGCTCATAACAGCAAGGACATGAAAGTGTTACAGAGGTTTTCAACCATGAGCAAACACACTGGAAGCATACAACTGCACCACAGTTAATTAGTTCTATTGGACTATTAAGAAGCATAAGGCATAATGGACATTCTGCATTCACTGATAGCTGATAGAATAATTGTGGTATGTCGGCCTATTGGTTAAAGTCAATTACGGTCCATGGAGTGACATTGCTCAGGTAGAAGAGGAAATGACGTTGTACCAGACATGTGATTCACACAATGCAAGGACAACAGTGCTAATCCTCTGCATATTTATATCTAAGTATCAACAGATAGGCCTACCTAATATGTGCAAAGAGATGTTTCCGATCGTATCTCCCGGTCCACGGGACATGTCCCAACACTCGACTATAAGTTCATTCAATTGATCGTGTGCTACAATGTGCAGCACACTTGTTGAGGTGGAGCACGAAGCCACACCCACACCCATGACCTCATAGCCCGCTCTGAGGTATGGCCCACATGCTCCACCTCCATCCACCAGACATGGGGGAGCCTGGGCTAGCTGTATAATGTTACCAGGGCAAAGGAAATCTCTGCCCTGGAAAACCCATCGAGTGGATGAGGTAGTCCCTTTTACAGTGCAGCTACTAAAAAGACCGTTCGGTGCACACGGCTGTTAGGCTCCATAGAAACATTGGACATTTACTACGCGCGCGCCGCGTTATAAGAAATTTTGAAATGCCCCTTGACAACAGATCTAGTTACCGACAAGTCTTCAACCTATTGCAGCCTTTTGAAGAGAAAACCAAGTTTTTAAAAGTTCGAAACATACACACTATCTCAGTCCATAGCGATATCCTGTTTATTTTTATTTTTGCCAATGCATTCCAGAGTTTTTTTTTGCTAATACCCTAAACACCAATCATCGTGTATTATGAAACGTGCAGTTTTGTCGAATAAGACGACTACGGATTTAAAAAGTACAATCAGTTTGGACACTTATGGCAGGATTCATGTGTTCAGAGGGTTTTTTTTCTTCGTATTATATTATCATACATTATCGTAACACCAGGTACATGTAGCGCGGTTGATACGAACGTGCTGCTACGATACATATGTTAATTCTGTTTGCGTCGCTTTATCTGTGGCCTTGCAGCAACGTTTGATGGAGCAGTATGTAGAGTGTGTTTGATGGAGCAGTATGTAGAGTGTGAGATGTCAGTTCATCTAAAATCCTGGAGCGCTCCTCAACAGTAGAAGATCTTATTTCTTGTGATAATTGAGCAGTGGCATCACATCCACTGACATATCTTCGTACTTTGGCTAAGTATTCAACTCTTCTTTTCACAGTTTTGGTAGATGCAACACTTGACTGAACAGATGGGGTGGTCAGCTTTGTAAGTACAAGTGGCTATGTACATATAAGCGGAGAATTAGGAATTAAATGTATTTGTATGTGTAGAACAAAATACACAAAATTTACATACCTTTCCTGTGGATTTAACAACCATTACATCCTTATCGGGGCTCATAGAAAGGGATCGTCTAACCAAATTTGCTTGCAAAGCAGACTCTATACTTGAAAGTGGTGCACTTTCTGGCTGGAGAAGAATTCCTTCAATAACACTTTCAATGGGCAAATAACTACAGCTGCTGTTCAAATGGTGTTCATAATGACCAAGCTCCTGCACAATTTGGACAAATCACACTTATTTTTCTTACAACATCCTGTACACAGTTGCTTGCTGGCCTTTGCTCATAACAGCAAGGACATGAAAGTGTTACAGAGGTTTTCAACCATGAGCAAACACACTGGAAGCATACAACTGCACCACAGTTAATTAGTTCTATTGGACTATTAAGAAGCATAAGGCATAATGGACATTCTGCATTCACTGATAGCTGATAGAATAATTGTGGTATGTCGGCCTATTGGTTAAAGTCAATTACGGTCCATGGAGTGACATTGCTTAGGTAGAAGAGGAAATGACGTTGTACCAGACATGTGATTCACACAATGCAAGGACAACAGTGCTAATCCTCTGCATATTTATATCTAAGTATCAACAGATAGGCCTACCTAATATGTGCAAAGAGATGTTTCCGATCGTATCTCCCGGTCCACGGGACATGTCCCAACACTCGACTATAAGTTCATTCCTCTCCCTTTGCGTCTGAGCCTTTCCTCGTTTCTGGAAGGGGAGGCAAGGGATGAACAAGGATTGAAATCAGTAAGTTGATACTTACTCAATTCTTTTTCTGTGTGGGCTCTCAGTAGGAGCATCTCGACCTTTGTCTGGGTGCTAAGTTGTTCTTGCTCCCAATTCGACTTTAGGTCAGACTCCATGTACCCAGTGTGGTCCCAGAGGTGGTGTTGGTGAGTCTGATGGTGTAGCTGGTGTGTGCCCCAATAACCGCTGGGGGGAGATCGGCTTTTGGGCTCGATCTCTCTGCAAGAGGGACCTCCTTCCTCTCTGGAGGGGTCTCTGCAGAATGAGAAACTGAGTTTGTGTTATGAGCAAAAGGTTTCTTACCATCAACTACGACCACTTCGTCTTTAGCAGAACCCAGGAGAGGGTTCAACCGAAGTGACGTCGCTGGGCTCGACTTTCCCACATGGGTACTCGTTTCGACACCACACCCTATGACCAAACCTTTTTTCGGCTTTTCCAAGGTTGTCTTGGAGATAGGGTGAGGGGGATGGAGGGGTTTCCCACACGAGGTAGTGCACATAGCCTGCTGCTTGTATGTATGGACTGCAGACACCAGTGGATGATGGAGTGCAGGGGGAAGACTTGCAATTTTAGGTTGTAACAGTGAGTGTAAATAGGATGTTAATTAATTTGCCTAGATACAGATTCTAGGTGTCCGTAAATAGGGCATTATCCGGCACCGAATCTGAAGGAGGCATCTGCAATATATAAATGAAACTTCTGACGTAAGAAGAGGGGAACGCGATACATGGAACACGATTAAAGCCATTGACAAATTGATCCAAACATGTGAAGACACGTGTGTTGCGCACACAGTGATATTTATAGAGCTTTGATCATTCCGTGCGTATGTTCCGTATTTTAGTCCTTGGTTCCGTTCCGTGGAATAGATCTAACCCCTCTTATCTCTGAGAGAACATTTTCCTCATTAATCAAAGACATCTGTCATAATGTGTGGAGATCATTGCAACAGTGCTCAACAAAAATGTCTTTAAAATTTCCAGAAGTCAAAAAAGTGTTCTGCAAGCCCACAAGGATAAATATCCTAATGTAATTGTCGTTAATTGCCATTTATGTCTAAAATGTTGTCAGATCATTAAACAAGCAATGATCTCTCTCCATGCATTTCCACCATCAGCAATGGATAGTATTCGTGCTCCGCCTGCACGTAAAAACCATTCAATTATCATAAACATATCAGCTGTAAAATAATTAGTGCTGATTGATGAACATAGGTGCGCATGTTTAGCCTATCTGTTTAACTTAGACTAGATGGTATCAGCTTCCTATTCAGATTTTATACTCAAATTGTGAACAAATCTTCTGCCTAAAGCTGTAGTCTCTTGAGAAGGACCTGGGGTCCATCCGTCTCCTCTGCTGAGGCTCCTCCCAGTCTCTCCCTGTTTCCCCCTGTACTCTCTTGACAAGATGTTAAACAGTAAAACTGAACTAATCCCTCCTATGTTTTTTTTCTGCCGTATCAGTAGGAAGTTCATCTTGTTACCTTCATCTGCAAACCCATGTGGCTACAATAAAAATCTAATGTTTTTGTGTTTCATTTTGAAGCAAGTAATATAGAAATTTGTTTGGTTGTTTATTGCCCACATTAACATTTTAGATGTGATGCCATAAAATTATTGATTATGCTGAATATATAATTGAAATAGCAGGGATGATATATAAAAGCAGTGTTGCCTTGGATACTAGGCTGGCTAGGAAGTCTCCTCCGCATGTTGAGATGGCTCTTAGGGCTGTGTGGCTACATAAAGGAAAACATGCTGTAAATCCAACGGGACAAAGGCATGTCATTAGGAGAAGGTGGGATAGCACACGTGGAGAGAGGAAATGGGATGACATTGTTGTGAAGCTGGATTGGTGAGGCAAAGATGCAGATATGCATGGGTTGAAATATACCTGATGCCTTCTTATTGAGTTCGTGCTGCCAAATCATCCACAGCAACACTACCAGTGGTACCACCATCACCACTAAGACTGCCGGCATCCATTCTGAAGAGAGAATTGCTCCACCTCCATCCACCAGACATGGGGGAGCCTGGGCTAGCTGTATAATATTACCAGGGCAAAGGAAATCTCTGCCCTGGAAAACCCATCGAGTGGATGAGGTAGTCCCTTTTACAGTGCAGCTACTAAAAAGACCGTTCGGTGCACACGGCTGTTAGGCTCCATAGAAACATTGGACATTTACTACGCGCGCGCCGCGTTATAAGAAATTTTGAAATGCCCCTTGACAACAGATCTAGTTACCGACAAGTCTTCAACCTATTGCAGCCTTTTGAAGAGAAAACCAAGTTTTTAAAAGTTCGAAACATACACACTATCTCAGTCCATAGCGATATCCTGTTTATTTTTATTTTTGCCAATGCATTCCAGAGTTTTTTTTTGCTAATACCCTAAACACCAATCATCGTGTATTATGAAACGTGCAGTTTTGTCGAATAAGACGACTACGGATTTAAAAAGTACAATCAGTTTGGATACTTATGGCAGGATTCATGTGTTCAGAGGGTTTTTTTTCTTCGTATTATATTATCATACATTATCGTAACACCAGGTACATGTAGCGCGGTTGATACGAACGTGCTGCTACGATACATATGTTAATTCTGTTTGCGTCGCTTTATCTGTGGCCTTGCAGCAACGTTTGATGGAGCAGTATGTAGAGTGTGTTTGATGGAGCAGTATGTAGAGTGTGAGATGTCAGTTCATCTAAAATCCTGGAGCGCTCCTCAACAGTAGAAGATCTTGTGATAATTGAGCAGTGGCATCACATCCACTGACATATCTTCGTACTTTGGCTAAGTATTCAACTCTTCTTTTCACAGTTTTGGTAGATGCAACACTTGACTGAACAGATGGGGTGGTCAGCTTTGTAAGTACAAGTGGCTATGTACATATAAGCGGAGAATTAGGAATTAAATGTATTTGTATGTGTAGAACAAAATACACAAAATTTACATACCTTTCCTGTGGATTTAACAACCATTACATCCTTATCGGGGCTCATAGAAAGGGATCGTCTAACCAAATTTGCTTGCAAAGCAGACTCTATACTTGAAAGTGGTGCACTTTCTGGCTGGAGAAGAATTCCTTCAATAACACTTTCAATGGGCAAATAACTACAGCTGCTGTTCAAATGGTGTTCATAATGACCAAGCTCCTGCACAATTTGGACAAATCACACTTATTTTTCTTACAACATCCTGTACACAGTTGCTTGCTGGCCTTTGCTCATAACAGCAAGGACATGAAAGTGTTACAGAGGTTTTCAACCATGAGCAAACACACTGGAAGCATACAACTGCACCACAGTTAATTAGTTCTATTGGACTATTAAGAAGCATAAGGCATAATGGACATTCTGCATTCACTGATAGCTGATAGAATAATTGTGGTATGTCGGCCTATTGGTTAAAGTCAATTACGGTCCATAGAGTGACATTGCTCAGGTAGAAGAGGAAATGACGTTGTACCAGACATGTGATTCACACAATGCAAGATCAACAGATAGGCCTACCTAATATGTGCAAAGAGATGTTTCCGATCGTATCTCCCGGTCCACGGGACATGTCCCAACACTCGACTATAAGTTCATTCCTCTCCCTTTGCGTCTGAGCCTTTCCTCGTCTCTGGAAGGGGAGGCAAGGGATGAACAAGGATTGAAATCAGTAAGTTGATACTTACTCAATTCTTTTTCTGTGTGGGCTCTCAGTAGGAGCATCTCGACCTTTGTCTGGGTGCTAAGTTGTTCTTGCTCCCAATTCGACTTTAGGTCAGACTCCATGTACCCAGTGTGGTCCCAGAGGTGGTGTTGGTGAGTCTGATGGTGTAGCTGGTGTGTGCCCCAATAACCGCTGGGGGGAGATCGGCTTTTGGGCTCGATCTCTCTGCAAGAGGGACCTCCTTCCTCTCTGGAGGGGTCTCTGCAGAATGAGAAACTGAGTTTGTGTTATGAGCAAAAGGTTTCTTACCATCAACTACGACCACTTCGTCTTTAGCAGAACCCAGGAGAGGGTTCAACCGAAGTGACGTCGCTGGGCTCGACTTTCCCACATGGGTACTCGTTTCGACACCACACCCTATGACCAAACCTTTTTTCGGCTTTTCCAAGGTTGTCTTGGAGATAGGGTGAGGGGGATGGAGGGGTTTCCCACACGAGGTAGTGCACATAGCCTGCTGCTTGTATGTATGGACTGCAGACACCAGTGGATGATGGAGTGCAGGGGGAAGACTTGCAATTTTAGGTTGTAACAGTGAGTGTAAATAGGATGTTAATTAATTTGCCTAGATACAGATTCTAGGTGTCCGTAAATAGGGCATTATCCGGCACCGAATCTGAAGGAGGCATCTGCAATATATAAATGAAACTTCTGACGTAAGAAGAGGGGAACGCGATACATGGAACACGATTAAAGCCATTGACAAATTGATCCAAACATGTGAAGACACGTGTGTTGCGCACACAGTGATATTTATAGAGCTTTGATCATTCCGTGCGTATGTTCCGTATTTTAGTCCTTGGTTCCGTTCCGTGGAATAGATCTAACCCCTCTTATCTCTGAGAGAACATTTTCCTCATTAATCAAAGACATCTGTCATAATGTGTGGAGATCATTGCAACAGTGCTCAACAAAAATGTCTTTAAAATTTCCAGAAGTCAAAAAAGTGTTCTGCAAGCCCACAAGGATAAATATCCTAATGTAATTGTCGTTAATTGCCATTTATGTCTAAAATGTTGTCAGATCATTAAACAAGCAATGATCTCTCTCCATGCATTTCCACCATCAGCAATGGATAGTATTCGTGCTCCGCCTGCACGTAAAAACCATTCAATTATCATAAACATATCAGCTGTAAAATAATTAGTGCTGATTGATGAACATAGGTGCGCATGTTTAGCCTATCTGTTTAACTTAGACTAGATGGTATCAGCTTCCTATTCAGATTTTATACTCAAATTGTGAACAAATCTTCTGCCTAAAGCTGTAGTCTCTTGAGAAGGACCTGGGGTCCATCCGTCTCCTCTGCTGAGGCTCCTCCCAGTCTCTCCCTGTTTCCCCCTGTACTCTCTTGACAAGATGTTAAACAGTAAAACTGAACTAATCCCTCCTATGTTTTTTTTCTGCCGTATCAGTAGGAAGTTCATCTTGTTACCTTCATCTGCAAACCCATGTGGCTACAATAAAAATCTAATGTTTTTGTGTTTCATTTTGAAGCAAGTAATATAGAAATTTGTTTGGTTGTTTATTGCCCACATTAACATTTTAGATGTGATGCCATAAAATTATTGATTATGCTGAATATATAATTGAAATAGCAGGGATGATATATAAAAGCAGTGTTGCCTTGGATACTAGGCTGGCTAGGAAGTCTCCTCCGCATGTTGAGATGGCTCTTAGGGCTGTGTGGCTACATAAAGGAAAACATGCTGTAAATCCAACGGGACAAAGGCATGTCATTAGGAGAAGGTGGGATAGCACACGTGGAGAGAGGAAATGGGATGACATTGTTGTGAAGCTGGATTGGTGAGGCAAAGATGCAGATATGCATGGGTTGAAATATACCTGATGCCTTCTTATTGAGTTCGTGCTGCCAAATCATCCACAGCAACACTACCAGTGGTACCACCATCACCACTAAGACTGCCGGCATCCATTCTGAAGAGAGAATTGCTCCACCTCCATCCACCAGACATGGGGGAGCCTGGGCTAGCTGTATAATATTACCAGGGCAAAGGAAATCTCTGCCCTGGAAAACCCATCGAGTGGATGAGGTAGTCCCTTTTACAGTGCAGCTACTAAAAAGACCGTTCGGTGCACACGGCTGTTAGGCTCCATAGAAACATTGGACATTTACTACGCGCGCGCCGCGTTATAAGAAATTTTGAAATGCCCCTTGACAACAGATCTAGTTACCGACAAGTCTTCAACCTATTGCAGCCTTTTGAAGAGAAAACCAAGTTTTTAAAAGTTCGAAACATACACACTATCTCAGTCCATAGCGATATCCTGTTTATTTTTATTTTTGCCAATGCATTCCAGAGTTTTTTTTTGCTAATACCCTAAACACCAATCATCGTGTATTATGAAACGTGCAGTTTTGTCGAATAAGACGACTACGGATTTAAAAAGTACAATCAGTTTGGATACTTATGGCAGGATTCATGTGTTCAGAGGGTTTTTTTTCTTCGTATTATATTATCATACATTATCGTAACACCAGGTACATGTAGCGCGGTTGATACGAACGTGCTGCTACGATACATATGTTAATTCTGTTTGCGTCGCTTTATCTGTGGCCTTGCAGCAACGTTTGATGGAGCAGTATGTAGAGTGTGTTTGATGGAGCAGTATGTAGAGTGTGAGATGTCAGTTCATCTAAAATCCTGGAGCGCTCCTCAACAGTAGAAGATCTTGTGATAATTGAGCAGTGGCATCACATCCACTGACATATCTTCGTACTTTGGCTAAGTATTCAACTCTTCTTTTCACAGTTTTGGTAGATGCAACACTTGACTGAACAGATGGGGTGGTCAGCTTTGTAAGTACAAGTGGCTATGTACATATAAGCGGAGAATTAGGAATTAAATGTATTTGTATGTGTAGAACAAAATACACAAAATTTACATACCTTTCCTGTGGATTTAACAACCATTACATCCTTATCGGGGCTCATAGAAAGGGATCGTCTAACCAAATTTGCTTGCAAAGCAGACTCTATACTTGAAAGTGGTGCACTTTCTGGCTGGAGAAGAATTCCTTCAATAACACTTTCAATGGGCAAATAACTACAGCTGCTGTTCAAATGGTGTTCATAATGACCAAGCTCCTGCACAATTTGGACAAATCACACTTATTTTTCTTACAACATCCTGTACACAGTTGCTTGCTGGCCTTTGCTCATAACAGCAAGGACATGAAAGTGTTACAGAGGTTTTCAACCATGAGCAAACACACTGGAAGCATACAACTGCACCACAGTTAATTAGTTCTATTGGACTATTAAGAAGCATAAGGCATAATGGACATTCTGCATTCACTGATAGCTGATAGAATAATTGTGGTATGTCGGCCTATTGGTTAAAGTCAATTACGGTCCATAGAGTGACATTGCTCAGGTAGAAGAGGAAATGACGTTGTACCAGACATGTGATTCACACAATGCAAGATCAACAGATAGGCCTACCTAATATGTGCAAAGAGATGTTTCCGATCGTATCTCCCGGTCCACGGGACATGTCCCAACACTCGACTATAAGTTCATTCCTCTCCCTTTGCGTCTGAGCCTTTCCTCGTCTCTGGAAGGGGAGGCAAGGGATGAACAAGGATTGAAATCAGTAAGTTGATACTTACTCAATTCTTTTTCTGTGTGGGCTCTCAGTAGGAGCATCTCGACCTTTGTCTGGGTGCTAAGTTGTTCTTGCTCCCAATTCGACTTTAGGTCAGACTCCATGTACCCAGTGTGGTCCCAGAGGTGGTGTTGGTGAGTCTGATGGTGTAGCTGGTGTGTGCCCCAATAACCGCTGGGGGGAGATCGGCTTTTGGGCTCGATCTCTCTGCAAGAGGGACCTCCTTCCTCTCTGGAGGGGTCTCTGCAGAATGAGAAACTGAGTTTGTGTTATGAGCAAAAGGTTTCTTACCATCAACTACGACCACTTCGTCTTTAGCAGAACCCAGGAGAGGGTTCAACCGAAGTGACGTCGCTGGGCTCGACTTTCCCACATGGGTACTCGTTTCGACACCACACCCTATGACCAAACCTTTTTTCGGCTTTTCCAAGGTTGTCTTGGAGATAGGGTGAGGGGGATGGAGGGGTTTCCCACACGAGGTAGTGCACATAGCCTGCTGCTTGTATGTATGGACTGCAGACACCAGTGGATGATGGAGTGCAGGGGGAAGACTTGCAATTTTAGGTTGTAACAGTGAGTGTAAATAGGATGTTAATTAATTTGCCTAGATACAGATTCTAGGTGTCCGTAAATAGGGCATTATCCGGCACCGAATCTGAAGGAGGCATCTGCAATATATAAATGAAACTTCTGACGTAAGAAGAGGGGAACGCGATACATGGAACACGATTAAAGCCATTGACAAATTGATCCAAACATGTGAAGACACGTGTGTTGCGCACACAGTGATATTTATAGAGCTTTGATCATTCCGTGCGTATGTTCCGTATTTTAGTCCTTGGTTCCGTTCCGTGGAATAGATCTAACCCCTCTTATCTCTGAGAGAACATTTTCCTCATTAATCAAAGACATCTGTCATAATGTGTGGAGATCATTGCAACAGTGCTCAACAAAAATGTCTTTAAAATTTCCAGAAGTCAAAAAAGTGTTCTGCAAGCCCACAAGGATAAATATCCTAATGTAATTGTCGTTAATTGCCATTTATGTCTAAAATGTTGTCAGATCATTAAACAAGCAATGATCTCTCTCCATGCATTTCCACCATCAGCAATGGATAGTATTCGTGCTCCGCCTGCACGTAAAAACCATTCAATTATCATAAACATATCAGCTGTAAAATAATTAGTGCTGATTGATGAACATAGGTGCGCATGTTTAGCCTATCTGTTTAACTTAGACTAGATGGTATCAGCTTCCTATTCAGATTTTATACTCAAATTGTGAACAAATCTTCTGCCTAAAGCTGTAGTCTCTTGAGAAGGACCTGGGGTCCATCCGTCTCCTCTGTTGAGGCTCCTCCCAGTCTCTCCCTGTTTCCCCCTGTACTCTCTCGTCTGTCAGTGGACATGTTTGGGGGGTGATGTTGTAGGTTCTGTGTGTCTTCCTTGTCAGTGGGCGATCCATTGTGGGAAACACTGGAATCCCAGCTGTTCGACGTGCATATAAGCCAACCATTTATCACATTAATTTTGAGCTGAAGTTTGTTCTGGACTGTGATACCCGACCTGTCAGTCATGTCCTTCAATGATCCTGGCAGCCTTCCTAGGTCCCTTGTCTCTGCCAAGATGACACATATACAGCTTGTTTATTTGTCCTTCTTGAAACTGTTACTATGGCGTTGGGTGCTGCAGGGCTCCAAACATCAATGGGACAGCAGTGCATAGCTATACTTGTTAACTTGACATGCAGCATTGAATTTATTTTCTAAGTTCAGCTGTCTTCATACTACTACTTATCATAGTACGCTATCATTAGAGCACCTTTCACGCAGTTCTAATTTGTGTTCAAACAGGGTTCGATGCATGTGATTGACGTAGAATGCTCCGATCCTTGTACTGGTTAACATTTGTGGCCTGGCTGATGTTTAGTATGAAAAGATCACCTTCAGGCTTGTTAAAAAAATAAGACTACAGTTCAGTCGACGTCGAGCTCGGGTCATATCTAGATCTGTGAGAAGCTATTGAATATGATTATGTATATGAATATGATTATAGTAAACTGGTTTTCCGATACATGTAGATGGATGCGGGCGGGGACCAGAAACTAAGATTGATTAGGTGTGGCCTAATACATGAAATTCATATCGCATAATTTCCGTAATCCCTTCAAAATGATGTATAGAGCATGCTGATCAGAGGGTACATGTTGTGTCCATATGTATGGCACACACATGAAGGATTTAATAAATTATTACAGGTACAAAATACAATCAGTTATGCAGCAAAGCCATGGCATGCGTTTTGTTTAATAAATTTGCTGTAGAATATATCAATACATACATATCGCATAATTTCCGTAATCCCTTCAAAATGAAGTATAGAACATGTTGATCAGAGTGAAAATCAATGATACATACATGTTCTGTCCATATATATGGCACACACGAACAGAATGCATATCAGGATGAAGTTATTAAACGTACAAATTACAATCGTTTATGCAGCAATAGTTCCTTTATTAAGTGGCAATGATGCCATGTCTATTTTTCCCTCTTGATGCACAGCAGAATGACATAGGCAAGGCTAAATGATTGCAAATATGATGAGAGCCAGCACGTCATACCATAGCCATCCAACTTGCCACCCAAGACTCATAATCTGCTCAGTACCATTAACAGTGCAAGGGTTGTATGTGCGTGAAGAGAAGGGGAAAATTCAACTTGATAAGCCATACACTGTGCAAGTAATCAGTACGTAATTTAATCTTTAATCTCCACTGTATGCATAGGACCATTATATTTGAAAATGTACATGTATCATAAATAGAAATGCAGGTACATTTGACATCCATTCAAATGCACTGTACATGCAAATACACTATGAGATGTATGCATCCTTAAGTTTGAACTGATGACCAAAGGTGCTACCAATACACAAGGCATAACAAAATCATATTTAGTTTGAAACCCACAAAAAACAAGAGCATCATAGGCCTCATCACACTAACACATACAGACACACATAGATAAGCTTACCATTTTTCAATGACTGTCCCATTAACAGTAAAATTAGCTTGTGCACTAAACATCAAGCCAACGACTTCATTGTTCACAAAACCCTGTGAATTACATGTACCAACATATTATTGCACTAAGGGTTTAAGATATGACAACATGCAGAGTGTGTAAATATATACATATAGTAATAAAGCACCAGGGTGAGTAACCAATTTTCTGGTGTTTACACTAATCAATAATACATAATTACCATTTCAGTTAATATTAATTAACAGTATACATGTAGATGTAACTGATTTTATATAGTAAGTTATTTCTAAAAGGCATTTGCAGGCTTAACGACTATCTACAGTATTTGTAATAAAATGCAGTGCATTACGCTACAATTGCCATGTACGATACAATCGCATTACATTACGATTATATCACATTACGTATACTTAATTGCATAACCGGAATATGCGGGAGTTTACAATATCTTACAGTACATGCCCTAAACACTATAACAGTATAACAAAACGCACTACAGTGATAACTTAATGATGAATGTATGCAAACGTATGTACAATCATGGCGCAATACATTGTGCCAACTTTATTATTGCCACTTGCTGTAATAAAGGGACATTATCCCTCATTGGGGTCAAGCCTAGCCTGAAGAACTCCTGCCTCACAACTGATGCCTTCACTGGTATAGTCGAAATAATCACTCGCTATTTTCTTACTCATACAAAAGTTGCTAACCAACATTGGTTATACCTGCTGAGAATTTCAAACTTTTGTAATGTTACATGTATTCATTAAAGTGATGCCCTGGGTTTACCCTGGGTTTTGTTGAGGAGTTTTTAACAAAATTCACAGTTGACTTTCTCACCCTCAATGGTTGATTTAGTCATTATCAGCCAGGGATCATAGAACAAAAACAAAAAAAAACCCAGGCTGGGAATATCTTTCCTGTGGCACAAGAGATAATTTATTTGGTTGCTGATACAGTGTGGACTATTCCATCAACACAACGATAATTAACATACATGTAGGTACATGTATACAGTTGTCCTAGTGTGCATAACGTGAGTCAGAATAGCAATTTTAAATACATGTGTAGATGATCAAGTATTCATTAAGATATTTGCTTCAAATAGCTGGTTTTGTTGTTGGGTGAAATGGTGAATGGGCTGCGTATTTTTTAATGCATGTAGTTGAAAATACATGACATGTACATGTAGTTGAAAATAACTGATTTGATAAACTTAAGCAGGACACAAAATCATGTATGGTACATGTACATGTCTGAGCAATCAGAAAGTCGTATATTAGCATGCAAGTATGGTCTGATCAAATATACACAACTGACCTCCATGATGTACTTGCGATAATTGAATCATGCATGTTTGAGTTGGTGTATTGCACAGCCATCCGGTCACAGAGCTTGTGCCTGAGACTGCATGTGCATGTGCACTGCACAGTAGTGCCAGGGCAGAGGGGCTTGGTGACACTGTGGTCACAGAAGAAGCTCTGAGCTTCTCCTGAAGTGGAGTATAGTATCACGGCACAAAGGCCATGCAACTTTTCTTTGATTTATTAATGTTGTAACAGTAAAATAGTAAGGCTGTATGAGTTACCGTACATCAGCTTTGTGACTGCAATGCCGGTATTGTTCTACCTTGGAGCCATTGTACGTCCACAGAAAGTAGTTAAGTTTGTGAATCCTTCGGTATATCACAATCACAATACCCCATCAGAACCCCAGCACCCTCTGAATACCCCAGCAGAACCCCCCATCATCACTCTCTGCATACCCATCATCACCCTGTGAATACCCCATCAGAACCCCCATCATCACCCTCTGAATACCCCATCCCCCATCATCACCCTCTGAATGATATGGCAACATTATATTACTTGTTCAAGCTTGACTTCAACCAAGTGAATAACACCCCTCTGTTTAGAGAGACAGGGTGGACATGCAATTCTCAATGCTTGAGCGGAAATTCTTTGGTTTTGAAGGTGGCGACGGATAGTGCAGGCACACAGACACAGAAAGTAGTTAAGTTTGTGAATCCTTTGGTATTTCTGAATTTGAGTGAAAGAAAACAGCATTCTTCAGACTGTACATATCTTCACATCGAGGCATTTCTAATAGGTCCAATTTCTAAACATGTTTTAACTTATAAAGCCTGCCTTTCACCTGGGACTGGACTGGGCAGTAGCTTGAGGACAGCACACTTTATTCTTACCACTCAAGGCAAAAGTGACATGGATGGTGTATCCATAGTTGCAAAGAGCATTTTAGCCTCACGTGAGTACTGGGAGGGAGGGTAGGGAGACAAGAGCTAGCAATGGGAACATTGCACCAGTACAGCACAGCCACTTTAACAATAGTGCAAATAATTTAGGAATATACTGTGCAGGCAGCGGTATTTTCATAAACATTAAGGATGTGTGTGCATGACATACTGGCAATGAGGTTAATGGAGCCTCGAGGGAGGACAGAAAGGTCACACATATGCCCTGAGCACTGGCTAACCTTTATGCCCTGCTGGCTTAACCTTTAGAGGAGGGGCCCACACGTCCCACTGGGGTTGTCTCATTGCTGCTTTATTTACAGCTTCTAACCCCTCTTTGTGAGATATGTACAATGTCCCATGAGGACAGTATTACATTGGGTGGACATTTAATAGATTTTATTTTATCTATAAAGTCCGTTGAGTCTCTCACATATGAAGGTAATGTTGTAGCCATTGGCTGTAAACATATATCAACAAATTGTGAGATATTCTCTGTAGCACTGGCACAGGATGAGACAATGGGTCTTTTTCCTGGCGGTTTTTTATTTTATTTTCTTGAGAAAATACAGCCTAGCCGTTTTTACTTGGGCTAGAGGGAGGCAATATTTATATTGCTCCTCACTGAGTTTTCCTGTTTGGTACAGGATTTTCAGTTTGCGAATTATAGAGGATCTGATAGGCATTGATATATCTCTGTCTACCCTCTTGTACACTGATGTGTCAGCAAGATGACCTCTTCCATTTTTTACATAGTCAGTAGTGTTTTCAACTACTATGACTGATCCCTTGTCTGCTTTTTTGATAATGATATTTTTAGTCATCATCAAATTTTGTAAGCATTTTCTGGCTGTGTAGCTGAGGTTACTCCTACTCCGTTTGCCTTTTTTCAGCAAGGGAGTGAGTACTTCTAGCACTCTTTGCACAAGCTGTTCGATGAGGTTGCAATCAACCTTACCCGGATCAAAGCCGGTTCTCCATTTTTATTTGTTCTCCAATACCGGCATTGCAGTCACAAAGCTGATGTACGGTAACTCGTACAGCCTTACCATTTTTGATGTGGTTTTGGTCTTTTTCTGTCTTCGAGGTAGTGGTGTGGACATTCTTGAGTAGCGGATAGCGCCACTACTTCCCTTTGCCAATTTTTGCTCTGCAATAGGCTTGGCCCTATCCATTTGCTTCTCATTGTCTGAATCATCGGTTAGGTCATTAGGTCATCATCAGCTATGTCATTATCAATGTATTCATGTACTGCTGCCCATCCAGCTGAGGATCGGTCCGCAAACTTTATCAGCTTCTGTCTGCGGGAAACCTTATTGGATAGCCGTCTTCACTCACGAGATGCTGCTCTGTGCCATGGTCAAACGATTTACCACCTCCTCACAAAACAAAATTGGTGCATCTCTTAAATTGATATGGATCGCGTCGTGATTGTGCGAGCTTCCTAATTGCATCCTCCTGCCACCAACTGCTGCTGTAATTGCCCCTTCGTCACTGACCCTTCCGTTGCCACTACAGCTCGATCCAGAGTATCCTTGTTGTCGCTCATGTTCCTGCAGTTTCCAGACTCGAGACTGGCTGTCTTCCCACTTACATAACATTATATACCACTGACAACATGTGGCCATCACGTGCAGTACTACCAATCATATTTGTTAATTAAAACAAACGGATGAGATAATGAAATTAAATTGCAAGATTAGACGATTAGAATACCACAACGATTACAAAACGTCAAAACTGTCAGGACTGCATTTCAATCTGATACAGTTGTACACACGATCGTCCAGTGGTACTTGTGGCTCCTCCATCACACTGGATTTGGTGCCCAATAAAACTATTGGAAGCGTACTGATCACCATATTGGGTGAGTTGATGTGTTAGTGAAGCTATTTGTGTAGTCCATAGTCCATCCCATCTCTGCCATTCATGCCAATGAAAAGGCAGCTATGGTCATAATACAGTACATGTAGTAGACTCTATACAAATTGTGACTCACATGTGACTTGCTTCACATCATATGTTGTCACAGGCCCTCTTGGGACACCACAAGATATCATGGTGTGCACTAACTCATTGGCCATACAACAGCCTAAACAACAGCACCACACTGGGTACAAACTCAACCAACACCACCATTGGAGACCTCATTGATAGTTCCAGCTACACTGTCAGTGTTGTAGCCATCACGTGACGTAAAAGCAGCTTATAAATTTTCACGCAATCCATAGCGCATGTATCTATGTCATGGACCCACTACTACGCCGTTTTTATTTTATGAAGTGTCCACCCCAATGAAGCAACCCCAATAGGCTCATGCACAGTGTCAACAGTTACTATAGGGAGTAAAATATGCTTACTGAAGTATAACATGCATGGCATCCTTCCAGTTACAAAACCCAGTAGTGACACATGCAAAAGAAGCTACAAAATACAAGTGGACTTAATTCTCCGTATAGTTTAAAGGCAGTGACATAACTGTGGCAGAACATCACATTCTGTCTTTGGCTAAGTATCGAACCACTGGCTCTTCGCTGAGCAAAAAACAGGTTTTGTCTTTCCAAAGCTTCGCTACGGAAAAGCAAAGCGTTTAGGATGGTTGGGGCTCATCAGGCAGGCTGGGAATCGACTCTCACACATCGGCAGTAGCCAGTAGCCATGCATTTTTAATGGAACTGCTAATTTCATAACTTTGTAGCTAACAGCATGCTGATGGGTCCTGTAACAGATCAGACATTGGTCGCCACATGTAGTAGATGTGAAGTCAGCTTCAAGCCAACTGAACTCGAATAATAAAATTAGATATGAATTATCATTGGTATTTTGATTTATATGTAGGATTAAAGATGCCTGTGTAATGAAAGAATTTTTATATTCTGAAAACATTGGACGTTACAAAAAGACTGAGTACATAAAAACTGAACATTGTAAACGTAAGAGAAACAAATGGAAGAGTTGTCACCGCACTCTAGAACAAAACAAGTGGAAAACATATTTGAAGAAGAGGCGTTTGTGCCATACATATGGAGTAAAAGCTGATGCAATTGATATTGAACAAGATGGGGAAGAATCAAAAAGAGCAGTGGGCATTGTAATCGATGACCTTAATGTTGATAAAGACTCAGCTAATAATGGTAGTGAAAGCGGTGACAGCATAGACAATGGTAGTAGTGATAGTGGGGACAGTATTATTAATGATTGGTCACATCACAGCTGATCAGGGGTAATAACCAGCTGATCAGGGGTAATAACCAGCTGATCAGGGGGTAATAACCAGTTGAAAGTGGCTACCAATATAGTTGTTGAAAGTGATCAAGTTAAAAAGCATTTCTTTGTACAAAGTGTTCTTAGCCCAGAAGTCTTGGGGGGCCAATGTTCATGCAACCATATGACCTTCCCTTGGGGGTCTAATGTTCAACCAAACAACCCTTCTAGTAAGAGTCCAAGGCTTCCACAAGAGGTCAAAGTATCATTACTATCATAACTACCATAACTCCTATTACGCACCAGTTCGCCATAAACGCAACAGGTGTAGGGAATAAAGCTGTTCATGAAGTGTTTTGTGATTTAGTTCGCTTCTTTTGTCTTCATTGCCTTTGTCCAAAACCTCATGTGGTGAGGACTGGTGAGGGGATGCTGGTGGTGTGGACTAGTGAGGAGATGAAGGTGCACGTACATGTAGGTATACGGGCCTTTCTAGCATTGCCGTTTGGCGTACTCCTGTACGATGAAAACATGTTTCGCCCACTGATTTTTTAAATGCCTCAGTTTATCTAAGCCATTGATTATTAATCACTAATGATGGATTCCAATGTATAGTTTGACGTGTCCGTTTGCACTACATGTATTCCTCACTCTTCTGCAATTGCCTCGGGATCCTTTGCCTTGAGCAGCGTTGCTGACTGCTTGTTGATGAGGACCTCAGGATGGCCCAACAGTGGGCGTCTATAGGCAGACCCGCTGATCCTCCTCAGCGTTTAGTGGATGTCTGCGTATGAACGAGCTGTTTGTCTTATCAAATGAATAATGGCTGTTTATATAATATACAAAACAATACACCCCTAACTACAATAATTACTACCAAAAAAAGATATTTCTACTGTCGTTAGGTATGATTCTGTCACAGTTGGTATACTGCTCTTTTGAACAACCGTGCCAAAAGTAATGGCCCTAAAGAAAGCACACAACATGTTAACTTCCATGAAAAAAGTCAATAATGCGGCCTATTGCAGTAGTCTTTTATTGCCTCAAATTGGTGGAGCCAAGCGTCAAGTTTTTACACAACTGAATGGAGCTTTAGAGCAAAGGGATCGAATGTGGACGCACCCCTATTAAGGAACGCTAAATCTCATAAAAAGTTATGGGTTTGCAATGATGGCTCTGATTGACCCACTAGTTGCTGGATAAATATCCTCCACGAGCATTTGGCAAGCTAGGAGTGCAGCATTGTGCTCCTTTGAGACCTCCTGATTTCATTATAGCTTTCATGCGCTCTAATGCAGCCTTTTCTTCTAGAGCTGCTGTTCTTTTTCTGCATCGCTCTTCTTTCTCAGCTATCTCTCCCCTCTTCATATCCTTAAATTCATCGATCCGTGGTGCTGAAGTCATGCACTGAGCTGAACCTTTCATATGCTTAAATTGAGTACTTGTAATAGGGATAGTGTTGTCCTGTGGATCTAAGCTTTCCCAATCTGAATTATCAGTAGTACTTTCTGAACTTTGAGGAGAGGTCCATTCAGCATGTTGCACCTGCTCAGGACATACTGCACATGCAGCCACATAGATGGAGTGGTACTGAATTGACAATTTTAGGCGTCTTCTTCTGTTGTCATTGCAGCAGCTTCGATATCAACCTGCCTCTTCACCTCTTGTGCCACAACATCCTCAATAAAGCTTACAATGGTGTCTTCAGGAAGAGCATCTACCCCACGTAGTGGAGACAGGCCTGTCGTTTATTGGCCATAATTAGGCAACCAGAGGATAGACTTTCATTTTTTAGCAAGTAGCACCCACCCCCCTCCCCAAAGCAAACCCCATGCGGTTGAGTGTTTATATAACAACCCTTTGATGTGGTTGTTCCTTATTTGGTACCTTTCCCATACATTGAGGTATGTTTGCCGAAAATCATAAAACTTTTCCTATGGTTAGTATAGTTGTAATCTCTCTATCCAACAGTGTTCAAATTATCGCTATAGTTTGTCTGCATCAGTCAAGGGAAGTTCGTTGTTGCTTAATAGGTTCCTTTGCTCTACAGGACTGAATAATTCTGTCTATTGCACTAGCATTTTACTTTCCCAAATAGGTGGGGCCAACTGTGGTACATTAAATGGTGCATGTGGCTCCTACCTCACGGTAGCCAACCAGCCACCAGCCATCAGTAGCTGTCCGAACAATATGGCAGCGGAGAACCAGAAGCAAAGACCAAAGAAACCTATGCTGACAAAGCCAGATAATATATATATATATATATATATATATATATATAATTATGATGGCTGATTTTGTCAGAAACTGTCCCATGTACAATAAATTATTCTTGAATTTCACATACACCCTCAGCTGGTGCACACGTTGTAACTGTGTAGTTTCGTCAACAATCTACACAACAGCATGGCAGTTTACTAGACTAAATAGTTCGGTAAACTATTCTACTAGTATTTTGCTTCCACAAACTCATATGGCTCCTACCTCATGGTAGCCAACCAGCTACCAGCCATCAGTAGCGGGACTGTTGCACGTTGTACCTGTGTAGTCACATCAACCATCTACACAACAGAATGGATGTTTACGGGACTGGTTCATTGCACTAGCATTTTGCCAAATTTCACAAATTGGTGGAGCCAACTGCTGGACATCACATCGTGCATGTGGCTCCTACCTCATGGTAGCCAACCCCATGATAACTGACAACACATTTGCCTGCATCCAGTCTGTAATGTCCAGCAACACGAAGCTCCAGCTGATATCTATCATTATGTAATGAGAAGAACAACACATGCAAAGCAAAATACAGAAAATGTGTTGTACGAAAAGCAAAGGAACAAGACAGCGTGGTTGGATATGTGATACAAGTAGTTTTGTGCAAGCCTGGTATGTTGTAAACACTAGATAACATATTCAAGACCTGTTTCAGCTACGCCTCTCTATTGCCAATTCCATGTATAGTGTAGCATTAGTAATAACTGCTCACATGTTTACAGCATTTCACGGAAATTAGAAGTGAACTTAATAAAATTTAGTGTATACAATGAATCAATGAATGTAGAACACATAACCTTTTACTGACTGAGCCTTCTGTTTACTCGCAACCTCTTTCAAGCATAGGTCTACAAATCATGAGTTGTAAGAACGTGTTGTGTTTGTGTGATCATTATAATCGACTGTGTGCAACGCATTTCATTGGGCAAGATCTTGGCAGGATGGCCAAGATCTTGCCAGCCAGCTGTCATATCTTGGGTAAGGTCTTGGCCAGAACTTGGCTTGTTATCAGAAGAACATTTTGCATTGCTCAATGTCTCCATCCAGTGTAATTGCTTCAAATCCTTGTTGTGGGTGCAATAAAGTTGACCAGAAAAACTTCCATCTTGTTTGACACTTGTCAAGTCTATTTACATTATGTTCAAGGGGGACCTTTTCTTATCGCATATCTTATGGTGACAATCGTGAGTTCACGGGTATTATAATTTCTTCCTAGGTCCCTTGTCTCCGCCAAGATGACACAACTGCTGCAAGCTGATAAGTTGGTGTATGAAAGAAAACCAATGACATGCAGGGTTGCCGTGGTATATCGCGGTTAAATTTGATGTACCACCGTTATGGTTAACCGCAGTTATGTATAACCTTCACCGCGGTTAAAGTATTTTATGGAGTATGAATGCGGTGATCACATACGGAATACAGAGAGCAATAATCAAGTTCCCACATAAACCTGCAGTGGATAATTATAATAACTGTGCGTAGAAGCTTGGAGTTCTGCTGGAGGGATATATGCTTACTTAGGCACGATGCATCTTTTCATTCACATGTCTGAAGTTATTAATGTGGCAACAGTAAATGCACTTTCTGAAGGAGCAGTTTAATCAGGAATGGCTAAATAATTTTTAGCCATGAAGTATTTCATGTTCTTTCCACCATGCACATAAGTGGCTAAAGTCTGTTTCGTCTTCTTTCATATACTTATCAAGTTTTTTTTTCTGTATTGCATTATCCTTCTGCTGACTCCCTTTTTTTTAACCATACAAATAGTATAAGTAAAAAATCATCATCACTTGTACTTGTAGCAGAAGATATCTTTGGTATCTTCGGATATATATATTTTTACACAAAAGTGTGTTACTCATTTGCCTCTTCTTAGCATCTGAAGATAGGAGGGTGCTGGTTTTTTTCGCAATCCTTTGTTGCTAGATCCTGCTAAACAGTAAGCTGTCAAGCTAGCATTGCTTGCATGGTCACGTTATTAATAATTAAGCCTATAGGGGGGCCATACTAGGTTTCATTCATTTGTTGCATTTATAATTTTTCAGGCTTAGCTGGAGCTGCAGCCCAGAACCAGGAAAGCGCTTTTGTGAGGGCGGGGAAACAACCTAAGTATGACGGGTCTTCTGAATGTCTCCTTCAAAGACAGCAGTATCACCTCGTGTGACCGCTTTAGTTACACGGATTGGGTAAAAGTCCTTGGTTAGCCTACCTTAAAAATATATTAGCAAAGCTAATGTACACACGCCTCTCTGCATGCACGTGAGCACAGCTAGTTTGCCTGAGCTTACAATCGAGCCATCCATTGCCCATTTCAATATCTATTGGTAATACTGCTCTGTGTCCATACATTACCTCAAATGGAGAGTAGGATTTTGACTCATGAACTGATGTGTTGTAGGCATATACACAGGTGTCGAAATATTCATACCAAAGTTCCTTTTTATCATTCGCAAACTTCATCAACATGTTCTGAATTGTCTGATTGTATCTTTCATCTAAGCCATTTGCCTGTGAGTACAAAACAACAGAATCCACACATATTTAAACATGATAATTTAATTCGCTGCAAGTGTTCACAACAAAGAACAATGGCTTAATATTATGCTGCAAGTTGCAATGCAACTGTATTCCTTAACCTGTGGTGGTATGGTATTGTAAAAATCCCAAAATCTCTCCTGTACCGGGCCTTGGGGAGCGGCCGGGACCCGCACTGTACTCCCATAAGCGGACCTTGACCCTCTTGGGGGGGGGGGGGGGGGGGGGTTCACCGGTCCAGTAGGCCTACCGGATGGAGTCGCCACGGGGAGGGATCGTACTCCCATAAGCCATAAGTGGACCTTGACCCTTTGGGGGGAGGGGGGGGCTCATTCAAACCCCAGCTGAGATGGATATTTAATGAGTAGTCAGGCGTGAGATGGAGCTGGTTTGGTGGTAGAAATGTCTGGGTATCTAATCTAAATACATATATACATTTCTACGTATTTAAGCTACAGGATTGTGATACCCATCCTGTCTACGATTACAGGAGCATTGGGCAATTCACATGTATCTGCTTATGATACTGTAAAACAGTAATGGAGTCACTTCACACTGATATGCAATGCCCCGATGATGTGTTGTGACATGTCATTGGTTTTCTTTCATACACCAACTTATCAGCTTGCAGCAGTTGTGTCATCTTGGCGGAGACAAGGGACTCAGGAAGGCTGCCAGGAACTGTTGCCATCTGCATTATGGAGTCAACATATGGGATCAGCTCAGGGTATGTCTGGGTATGTCTGGAGGGCAATGGAGAGAGAGGATGGGAGTGGAGGGAGGGACAACAGACACCTACACTACATGTTTGCCTTTTTCACCTGTGATTCCTGTTATGTATCATTTGACTGAAGTCATTTCGTATGGCGATCTGTGTCGGGATCTTGCTGATTCATCTGCAACGGTTTGTTGGTGCCAGGCTTTAATGCTTCTGTCCTCTAACAGGACGACATGCTTGTGCAGGAGAGGGATGAGCTCTGCTGTATTTCAGACCTATCTTCCTGCATTTAGGTAGAGGAAACGATTTGGAGGGCCCATTGCATTTGGGGATATCTTGAAGCACATTTAATCGTGAGGGGGTAATGTACTTGTTAAATTTATTGGTTGCTATAGCTATGAGTTACTAAGCATTCATGTACATGTACAGTATATGTATCAATGTGTGTATGTGTGTGCGTGTCGGACCTTTAACACCACCACTTAGTGCATGAGGGTGTATGGGTGTATGTGTTATACATGTGTGTATGTTATAGTTGTGGGCATGGGTGTATGTATGTGTACATGCATGTGATTAAAAAGATTATTAACCGAATAGACCTCGTACTTAGTATTTGGACTGACGTTGGTGTTTGTACAAGTCTCCGAGAACAAATCATTCTTAGTCTACTTACACGTAAGTATATTATTATAATATCCATATTACAATAATAAAATGTATACACACTACACAGTACAGTTCTACAGTGCACCTGCATGCCAATTCCCTTCCTAAAATGCATATGGCCCTGGCTACCTATCTCACAAGAGATAAGTTGAGATGGCCGTAGATCTCTGCAGCCATTTTTGCTTTACAGTTGGCCTGGCCTATGGCAAGCAGAGAGGCTAGTCGGGAACATACACACTGTGCCTCTTTACCCCAGTTACCGTATGTTTTCATGGCAAGTGGGACACAAGACGATCCCAACTCATGGCACTTGGAATCATTAGCAGCATGTTTCCTCAGCTGAGCTGCAAAGGCTACTGCCCAAACTACTCCACTAGCTTCAGTTCTGGTGGCAGTGGAAAGGACATATGCAAATGTCTACTTATGGTTTTAAAACGGGTTGCCATAGCTACGATAAGCCTATTTGAAAAGGTGGTATCTAATGTGCAGCTTGTTAATTGATTTGGATTAATATTAAGAAGGGGGGCCAATAAACTGAAGTACAACCTGCAGCAAACCCCCTCTCTTTATCATTGGTCCTATCCGTGCCTGGGGACACCTGGGCAGTTCACAGTCATTACATTCAATCTGCTGTTATTACAAGAAGGATCTGTTTGTTTTGTCCAGTATGTAGGCCCAGCATCTGTCAAGGAATTTAATTATTTGCGCAAATCAAATGCACATAATACTTTTAGTGTCAGATTCAGTACTTGAAAAGGTATTTCCCCTCCAGTGGTGTAATATGAATAATTACAATGCTCAGGTTGAAAGTGATGAACCCAATTGCCATAGCAAGCAACTGTTTCCTTCCCTACAGCACTAATCATTCTTCTGGGCAAACAGATAGAAAAAACAAAATGACTGAACCATACCTCTGGCCTCTTGGTAAGCTGTGAATGTGTGATATCATGATGTGATAATGGTACATGTACATCATGATGTGATAATGGTACATGTACTGTTGCCATTGCAACATAGCTGCTAGCATGAGGGGAGGGTGTATGTTGCCACTTCTCCTCTCCAGAGTTCAGAGCTCAGTGCAAGTCTTTCCCTGCACTCCATCATCCACTGGTGACTGCGGTACATGCAGTGTACAGTGACCTCATGTGCTCATGCACACACAATTAAATATATGTTCAAATGTTTATAGTGAGATCACATTGTTCATATGGCCATTTACCAATAAACTGCTACATTTGATCAGGCATGTAACTGTAGGGGGCTGGTGAGTCACTGTGTAGATGGGCCGCGATGGTTGGAGCTATGAGCGGTTAGTTGTAGAGGCCGATGATCCTAGTCCCTGTATTATCTCTGCTAGTAGCCTGACTCATCTTTTGCTGGGTGAGTTTGTTTCCAAAGAATAAGCCTCTGGAGTTTTTGTTTGAGAGCCAACTCAAGCACGTGATCGGACCGACCTCCGCGACCTAACGTACATGTATCATAAAACAAACCTTCGCGGCCTAACACAGGAGCCCCGACTGGCAGCTATATATGCAGGGGCTGGGAATGCCAATATGTTGGCATTCCCAGCCTTACCGGTATACATGTATATGCCATCCTGGATAATAAAAAAAAAATCCAATAGACCTATTGGCTATTCACACTAGACATGCACAGTCAAGTTCGGCCCTCCTGCCTCTCCAGACAACGAACTCTCGGTGGCCGTGATGTTGGGACCACAGGCCCCATTGGAGGATGGCGCTGGGGGAGCTCGTGATAGCTGTATAATATTTCTGGTACACAGGTCATGAAGCGCCAACGCGTAACTGAATTTGTATCCTGTACTTGGCCTGTTCTTGCGGTGGTCTCAGGTTGAGACCTCTGATCTCTATCTCAAGCTCCGATGACTCACCACAGATGGGTCCTACATAGAGCCCACCACAGCTAGATGGGTCCTGCATAGCGCGCAACGAAGAGTTTGTAATAAGCCACTTCCCACAAACACATATTTAGACATACCTTCGCGGCCTAACACAGGGACTCACGCAGGAGCCCCGACCGGCAGCTATCAGGCTGGGAATGCCAACAAGAATATGTTGGCATTCTATATTATGCCATCCTGGATTCATTGATGGTTGGCTGTGAGTAGTTCCGCCTAACCTTCAAGTATTTTTAATAAACATTTTGTACAGATATTTAGACATACCGTAGAAAATTTACCAATGGCGACCGTAACTTTAATGCGAAAAAGCGGTACCTAACTATTCGGAATATGGCGTCCCAAATTTTTGATCTATCGCAACTCATTGACAGTTAACATTTTCGCCAAAAGAAAAGCATATTTCAAATCAGCAAACTCAGGAGATTCCAACCATATATTTTTAATTTACTTCCAAACATGAGGATTTCCTACCTTAAAATTAAAAAAAACCGGTCAGTTAAGGTGATTGTTTAAAAAATAACCGGTCGGTTAAGGTTGTTCTTTTTTCATTTCTGGTTTAAAAATTAATTATCAATTATTTATGCATAATCGATGGACCAAAAGCTAAACCAGCGCTTTGCTAGTCGGGCGGGCCCTACTACGGCGTTTGGGTGACAATGAAGCCTATACCACGATTTGTTCTGCTGCAACGGGGAGTGCAATCATAGATATTTGGTGCAATCTGATCGGGTAGCAGAGGTATTAACGTAAAATTGACAAATCTTGGTATATGCTTTTCACCCGAATACCCGACCAAACGCGGTAGTAAACCCGCCCGACTAGCACTTTGCCACATGGCAAGTAAGATGATATGGTCCACGGCGTATACTAGCTCCTAAGCACGTCGCTGATCTCGCCGCGTACGACATGCTATGCGCGCGTACTCACCATTAGGGTGAATAGAGGAGTTGTTATAATTATATAATAAAGATTAGCTGCTATAAATATGTACCACGTGAGATCGATGGATCCCTGCCTTCTTCTCGGGCCGTTGTTCGCTCTCGTCCGCTTATGATTTTCTCGTGCCCAGCACTATTGCAAGTGTAAGACTCGCGAGATGCAACTTGCTACTATAATTAAAATTCCAACCGGTCGGTTGAGGTTGTTCAAAGTTTCTAACAACCGGTTGAAGCGGTTATTTAGCCGAAATAGAACCAGTTGGGGCGGTTATTTGATTCTCGCAATCGGTTAACCGTCGGTTAACCGGTTAACCGGAGCTCCGGAACAACCGGTTTCAAGCCCTACAGTCAAGTCAAGAGAAAAGGGCTTTGAATCCTGTGAGGATAGTTTCATGATAGGGGTGTGTGTGTGTAATGCTTAGGCATAAACCAATTTTGGTAGCTGTAGTGAGTGATTCAGAGCAGTTTAATGAAAAGTGTGTTAGGTGGGAAAATGGTATTAAATATCATGATGCTCTGGTTGGAGCCAGGGTAATATTTTGTTCCTTCACTGCTAATATTTCCTCTCCACCACTACTACTTCTTTTATAGGGATACCCTCGCCTTCCAGAATAACCTGACCTGAGAGGATGGGTGTTGCTCACATGCCAATTCAGAGACTTATTAGCTGTTTTTAAAAAGAAATAATTCGATTATGATGTGATTTAATTATGATAGCAAGTGAGCAGATCAAACTGTCTTATTCTGCTGTGATGTGATGCACTATATTATATTTCAAGGTTGCCCTTCTTTATTTGTTTGCACTCATGCATGCTATGTATATGTAGGAACCTGCTGGGGAGAAAAAGAAGTGAAAAATAAATTTGGTGATGCATGTAGGATTTGTAGACAGCAATTGAGTACAAAGTAAGGAAACAAGGAATTACGGAAATTATGCATTCATTAAATTATAAATATTACAGACCTACATTTAGCACAGAATTTCAGCCAGGTAGATTTGCTAAACAAAGTAGGTATGTAATTATTTATAAATTAATGAATGTATAATTTCCGTAATTCCTTGTTTCCTTACTTTTTACTGAATTGCTGTCTACAAATCCTACATCACCTAATTTATTTTTATTAAATTTTTATATCTTGTATATATACATTACTGTATGCGTATGAATATAACCGATTTAAATTTTACCTGCATACGTGTTTATACATGTATATACATTTACGGTACGAGTGCTAAACACTTTAATTACTTCATTCGCAGTGCTAAATCATAAATTAAGTGCCTTTCACTCGTTTAGGGTTTCACACGCACGTTGTCGAGTGACAAAGAGTGAAGTCGCTCTTTTGTTTTTGCAGTGCCCTTGTTTTGGTTTAATCAAAGCGGTGTATGGAGCTGCCTTTAACTAACTCCACCACATACTTCAGGGTAAAACAGCCGGCGGCTTCACTATCAGAGAATGGAGGCAACTGCATGTATTAGTGTTCCCTGCACACCAGCTCTTCTGATGGTCATTCATCCAATTATCGTCAAAGGAATCTGTTATTAGTTCATGTTGACAACCTTCCAGAATGCACTTATGTTCAGTTTCACGCATACATGAATACATGCATACATGCATGCATACATAATCAATGCTAGTCGGGCGGGCCCTACTAAATCAATGCAATAACAAGTAGCTTATAGGTGTTAATTCATTACAAGTGTGGGGTATCGACCTAAACTGAAGGACAGCCGTTACAATCGCTCACCAAAAAACTGTTAGCAGCCCAAGGGCACGCTAAAATCATAGATTAAATAAATAAAAGTCATCTTATTTCTTGTAGCATATGCTTTGCGGGGCATGATTAAGTATATAGGTCGGCCGTTAATATTACATGGCCCAGCAGCGGCGGATCCAGAATTTAGGCTAGGGGTGTGTGGCACAGGTGCGGGTGTGGCAGGGGGCGGGGCGTATCCGCCCCGGGGAGGGTGCGGGAGGTGCATGGGCACCCCTCCCACCCAGCTAGGGGGTATGGGCCGGGGGAGTGCTGTAAACTGGTCTGGGGCGGAGCCCCCCCCCCCCCCCCCCCCCCCCCCCCAAAGTACGCAAAAACTGCACCAAAAACCAGATCGAGGCTGGGGAGCCACAGGCACAGATCAAGAGCTCAGCCTATATGCATGTTCAAAGCGCCGATAAATGTTCCAAACGCTTGGTTAATAGCTATGGTAGTACTGACAGTGAACTCACCGTTCATTCATTTAGAAAATGCACTGGAAGCTCCCTCATTGGTGTCTGGCGTTATATGATTTATTTGAATCCCTACGAAAGAGGTTTGATTTGCTCTTTTTAAAAATTAGATTACAGCTATGCATTTGCTAGCTGCTCATTTGTTGTCCAATAAAAGAGCCAATTTATCGCAAATGCGTCTATTATGTTCTCTACCGTCACAGAGTCTCCAGGCCATTATCGTTTAGATATACATTTGTAGGAAGCTGAATGCACCTTGCTGCAAGCTTTTAGAAGACAGCAAAAAGGCAGACTGACCATTGCAAAGTACTATCAAATAGCATCACTGCACATTAGCCAAATTTTCTACTTGGATCTTTAGATATGCTGGCGCTGTTGTTCATCTTTTCTACGTTTAGGAGATATAGGGCCTGCATGATTCTTTGTCGTTTTGACACTACGTCACATTCAATTCTTTCATATCGTGCGACCATTGCAAACTATCGGTATACTAATGAATAATTGATTATCTATATCGGCGCGTATCGCGCACATGCTGTATGAATCAATAGTCGTAGGTATAGGCAAAGCTTGAGCTGATCAGCTAATTAAAGTCAATGGCATACAAAAAATATATATTTTGGGGGGGGGGGGGGGGGGGGGGGGGGGCATATGCCCCGATAGCCCCCCCCCCCCCCCTCCCCCCCTGGATCCGCCGCTGCTCACAGCCAAATTCTTAATTGCAAAGTATCCCGATTGTCGGTATTAATGTCTATTGTCCTGGATGTCCACCCGGGGGTACAATTGTATACCCGGGTGGACAGCAAAAAAGGTTTTTGCCGTTCGGTCACGGAAGGGACCTAGTGGCATTTAACGGTACTGGCTTATAGTACAAGTCTTTTCAGGATTGGGCCGAGATAAGCAAGGCTTAAATCCTTTTGCTACATGTAGAACGAGCTGTTCTAGCGGACCTATCCATTACGCTCCGTGCGGATCGGTCGGAGCGTAATGGATAGGTCCGCTAGCACGGGTCATTTTACGAGTACCGAAAGGATTTAAGCCTTACTTATCTCGGCCCGATCCTGAAAAGACTTGTTCTGTAAGCCAGTACCGTTAAACGCAGCCAGGTCCCTTCCGTGACCGAACGGCAAAAACGTTTTTTGCTGTCCACCCGGGTGTCCAATTTTACCCCCGGGTGGACATTCAGGACAATAGACATTAACTCACCTGTTTTAGGAGGGTTCCGTATATCTTTTTATTCGTTTTCGAATGCATCTTTGAGCCTTCGACGAAAGGGATAAGTAAACGGTCAGTGTACTGCTGTTTTTGCAGCGGGGGGCCTACTGTCTGTGGGAACAAGCAGTAAAAGTGTTGTTTGATTATGTACTTGAGTCTAGCGTCATTCAGCACACAGTATCACATGAATTTAGAACCAACCTCACCGTTTTTATTTTATTTCGACTGTCGTATTGTGTTGCGTACGTTCTGAGCAGAGGCACAGAAAGGGGTCAAAAAGTGTGTGTGTGTGTGTGGGGGGGGGGGGGGGGGGCTGGTGCAACTGTATGAATATAAATACAGCCTTCAAAAAGTGTGTGTGTGGGGGGGGGGGGGGGGGGGGGGGCATTGTCCCATCTAATTGAAAGAAAAAACCCACCTCTTTGATATTAGAACAGTTTTCCCGCTCAGAGCGCGCTGTTTTGCTACCGAAAAGATTGACTTCCTGTCTGGATATGTGGCCACGCCTACAAGGTACCACCCAATTGCTAATATACGACCCGGTCGACGTCGGTACTTTTGACGTGTTAGGTTGTTGTTCGGTGTATATAAACGATTAGGCAACGAGCTCGTCGTTTTTCAGTTGGCGGACTACTTCAAACATCAATGGCGATATTCGATGAATTGAGAACGTTTAGCGGCCTGTGTTACTGGTGGCAATGATATTGGGAGCCTATCAGAAGAGCCTCTCAGATAAGTTTTATGATCTCGTGCTATGGGAGAGATCAATATAGGCCTAATTGTGATCTCATACGATCATGCACGATGAAGTCATTGGCAATCAATGGTGAACCTCAGGTCATGGCCTTGTTACATGTCGTTGCGTAGTGCACTTATAGAAAAGGGTATGCGCATGCAAGTTTTCTAATATCTATGATGTATCACTATAAAGGGTGGAGCACAACACCTGTACATGGGCTATTCCATTATTTAATTATACACCCCTACGGTGGTACAGAGCATATGTCCCGAGGGGCGGGGGGTGGAACAAAATAGAAGCTTGTTCAGAGGGTATTTACAAGTCTGTCCCCGGGGGGGGGGGGGGGGGGGGGGGAGGTCGTGATATAAGATATAATATAAGCGTGTCCTCCAGTGGTACTTTTATATATTGTCCCACGTTTGCAATTATTGTGGTTAAATAATGGAATAGCCCTATCCATTGACAGCCAAAGAATTACAACCATCATAAGATATCTTGGGCTTGAACACTAAACCATTCTTGATCCTTGTGTTCTATGTTCCCCACTCACTGAATGCATTGTAGGTAAAAAGAATCATTATTATTATTATTATTTTTACAAAACACAACCCACATAGTTCAATATATGAATTACAACACACGCCCTAAGAAGCACAAACACAGTATGTTGCTCCTTTGTGGCGTCCTCCCCACTGGTCTGAAGGGTGTTGACATGTTGATGAGGTGGTTGTAATAACAGTGCAATACCACTCATTTCCATGGTAGCAGTAACTGCAAAAGTGCACAAAACTGATTACACACACACACACACAACACACACACCACACACACACACACACACACACACACACACACACACACACACACACACACACACTTGCACACAAATTTGATGACCAGGAGTTTGATTAGCATCTTCATGGCCAATGTCACTTCAGCCTCATCAACCCTTCATAAGTTTCCACAACCCAGCGTAGCCTGAAGGACACCCTGCAATTACTGAGGGCTGTGAGGCACATTGGGGGCGGGGCATGCTTTCTATTCTTGTGCTTCTTCATCCACACTGTCACACAGATGACACCCAACAATGAATATGACGAGGACTGATGGTACCACCCAGCTGAGAAGTGTGGGAAGGAGGCAGAGGGGGAAGAGGGGTATTGGGAAAGGACACAGAAAGAAGCTAACATGGTACTTACTGTGGCATACACACAAGGTTTTAATTGGTAACAGCTTATAACACTATCACCACAAAGTATTTTGTGTACATTGTAACATTCCAATAAATAATTAGCTTTTTTTGGCAGAAGGTCAGGTATCAATCCTTATCAAGATGTACACAAATCTTGAAAAGGATTGGTACCCGGCCTTCTGCCAAAACATGATGGTTGGGCTATGCCCAGCTACTGCAAGATTACTAAAGATATTTAAAGCAATAGTCCAAATACATACCACACTCAGCATCTGTGATGAAACACCTAGGGGCATGTCCACGACCCCCAGGAGTACCCAGAGGAGTTTGCTAGTTCCCCTAGTTTATCCATCTATCATGTGATGATGTGCGCTAAATATATAACCAGCAGCTGTCTAATCACAGTTGGCGGCTATTTTTCAACCAGTTCGGCTAAAAATGATGTTTAATCTCTTGCCAAGACTAAAGAAGTTATGGTTAATATTGTGTGCAGTAGTGGATCACACACATTACCACTTTTGCACATCAGCAAAAATAACACATTCACAGCTTCTGTAGCAATTAAACCTTATCGATCTGCGCTGCTTTCATCTAATGGAAGTCACTGTTTGCACAGACAATAAGACATGGCTGTTCCTGACAGGACATTACATTTGAAATAAATTAATTAGATCATATGAATTGAATTTATGGTTAGTCCAGTATGCGTGCATGCTGCTTGACTTAATATGAGTAACTTATTTTCAGTTCATTCAAGAGAGAAGCAGCAACCTCTCGCAAAATGGCATCTTTTACTAGAATATTTATAATACATTGAGACCCCCTCTCTCCACCTAGGAACACCCCATATACCCATGTTCCCTATATACCCATGTTCCCTATATACCCATGTTCCCTATGTCCCCCATTGTGTGTTGTAGATGTGTGTTGCCCTACATAGTACATATTACAACACATCTCCCCTCTGGTTTAGACTTCAGCTGCCTCGAAAATGTGGCTATGGTCACATGTACCTGCATAGTACAGGGTACAAATTCATTTACTCGTTGGCGCTTCAGGACCAAGCAACAGCTGTGCATTAGCAACATCACCATCCTCCAGTGGGGAATGTGGTACGAAACACATTTTGGATGGTGTGCCCCAAACTTATCATTTGTTTTATTTTTTGCCTCCCACATCAGTTTTTGAAGGCCACTTCATATGAATGGAAATAACACACCTGCAGGGTTGTGAAGCACAACCTCCCCTATTATGTCCCATTGCCTAGGTCCACACATTGGATTGGCAGGTCTCCTTCACCCCATGGCACCTTCACCTCCAGCACTGAGGTGGTACAGGGCACCAGCACACTCCCTGGGTCCCTGTTAGAGGCAGTAATGCAGTGCTTACTGCAAAAGGTCACAGCTGGGATATTTAAAAAACTACTTATCACTCTCTGTAAACATCCTAAAAATGGCCTGAAAATGCGTACATACATGGATGAATGCATTGGGGGTGGGGAGGTAGAAGGAAAAAAGGTGTGGGGAGGCCAGGAGGAGGCATACACATTGGATTATAGTATACAACTACTTGAGCAAAATATGACTAAGTTCTAAACTATTTGATCGTTTTGAGTCCTGTCAGATACAGGATGCTTAAATATACGTGATTTGCTAACACAACCACCGATATATAGAATGTAGCCTCGATACGTTTTGACCACTGAAGCGAGAATGCCAATGAATTCTGAAGCTATTGGTGTGATTTTCATTTCTTAGAAGTGTTCCTATCTCGAGTTATGGGTGGTCAAGAAGAAGAACAACAACAACGAGAAATACGGTGGGACTGGGTACGAGATTAGTCAAGTGTTTTGTTCTCCACAACCACGCGGTTTTAAGACATCTAACAAACACGGAACTGCTCGTTTTCGACTGCTTGTTCGACGATGACAAAGAGCTAAGCGATCCGATTGATAGGAGTTCCGTTAGAAGCGGGTCCCGTTTTTGTAATGACATTCATAATTGGGGTCAAATCCTATATGAGAGTTACTATCGTAACTCTCGATACTGGACATAGGTTGCTATTATACATGTACCATTTTGTTATCCTATACATGTAGTGCATGCTTAATGTTGAATCAATGCATGATTGGAGGGTATGACAGGTACATGTAACAATCAGGACATTCTATGACTAGCAAATAACACTGCACCCTCTCAGATATAGATGAAATTTGGAATATATATATATATATTATATGATTTGTACCAATTAGACAGAGGGCAAGAAAATTACTAGTACACCTTGTGCTTCAACTTTTTTTTGGCACTGGTGATAAATGATATAATGTACATATGTACATACTTCAGCACTGTTGAAAACACTAGTACAGCACACACACAATGTACCACCCCACACAGTGAAACCTTGCTTGTTCAATGATTCTAATTGTTGCCACTGCTACTGCTTTTTGAAGCTCCGTTTCAAGGAGTAGGATCAATGCATCGAGATCTGCATGCTCGTGCCAAATGTCCAACCTGTTTTCTCTCTTGAATGAACTGAAAATGAATAAAGCCATGTGGTGGGCGTGGGAGGCCATGTGGAGCTGGACGATCCTATGAAAGTGACAGAATGAAATTGTGTGAATGGGGTTACATGTTTGTTAACTAGCTGGTGGAACACAATGTATCAAAATAATCACCCCCGGTCTGGGCACTACATCTATTAGTGGTAATTAACCTATGTGGCACGTATCCGGTTCGGTGCATGCGCACGTCATTCGCTTTGCCAATTGACGCTTTTAGTAACTTAGTGAAGTTGTTTTTCTCAAAATGCCTTCACGTCCGGAACAGATAGGAGCTAAATGACGAGCAAAGTACCTCAAAACTCGTTACGACTTATTATAGATTCTGCCTGAGCGAGCTACAAAGCAGAGCCTGAAAAGAAACAGACCTCTCGACATGCATGGTATCGAGCAGATCCTGAAAAGGAAGGAACGGGCTGCTAAAATACAACGATATTGGCAGAGTCCTGAATGTGCTCGCTCGGCGAAAAGAGTTAAGGTCGCTCAAAGGTATGTCGTACCTGTACATATACACGTAGCTACCTACATGTACTCTTACAACATTTGTACGTATAGTGCGTGCATTTCTGCGACTACATGTACATGTACACTCATTTACCGGTACTGGCACTTTTTTTTGTGAGGTCAGGTGTGTATCTGTATTACATCAACAGTTGTGGATTTATCCTACACGTTATTGAATGGGGTCTGTTTTTAACACGTAACTAATACAATGTGTATATGTAATGTTAACTGCTGCTAATTATTTTGTTTACCACTGTAGCTACTCCCTGTATGAACCAAACCATACCGTACTATGGGAGTGTAAGGGTGGCCTAGACAAGGCTATTCTAAAGAATAGCATACTGTTAGATGAGTTAAATGATGCCTTTTGCAAAACCCATCCGTGGTTAGCACAAAAGGTCTGTACTAGATCTGCACATGCAGCTGTTAGTGAGGTTTGGGCAGGTGCATTGCTTAACAAGGCACTGAGCATGCGTAGAAAAAAAGCAGGTGAATTTCTATGTGATGTTCAGGCTATTAATGTAGCTGATAGTGACATTCTTGCTGCTTAGCATGACCCTAGCCCCTACAGCTAGTTTTCATTCTGCCTCCAAACCAGCAGTTGTGTTACAATCGTTATTTAGCTTTCTAGTTCATATGCTGCTCTAGCTCTTGGTCCATTCTACTGTCCCTGCTGTTTCATCAAATTCATCTATGCAGAGCATCTTTACAACCTCTGAACCCACTTTAGAGAGCATGTCTATGTTAAACTGGTCACATGCCTTTCTTGTTGCAAATAGGCACACAGAAGACAAACCCTGACCTAAAAGTTCTTGGAACTATTCAACAGCTGTGCATGTAATAACAGTGGCTTTGTGCAACTGAGTAATTGTTTTATCTGAAATACAATTACCCATGACCTCGTTTAACAAGTGACCAAATTCAGGGTCTCGTTTTTGTCTCTCATTAATAGTCAGTTCATCATACTTTACAGTTTCCCTCCAGATGTTCACTGATGTCATGCAGCCTAGCCTTGCGGCAATTACTTTGTTGCAAAAGATATTCTGAAACACCATTGAACCATACTGGAGGGAGCTGTAGTATGTCCCCAACAAACAGGACATTCATTGCCCCAAACCATTGGCAACTTCCAAACACTTCTTCAAGTCTAAGGTGTACATAAGCTAAACAGAGGCTGCTAAGCATGCTGACCTCATCAATAATGATTAGCTTAAGATGTTTGAAACCGTTTCTCATCATTTTCAATGATTCTTTTGGAAGTGGCCAATAACTTGATGTTTTAGAATCGTTCTATTGGCAATTGGATAAGCCTGTGAACGGTGACACCATCTATATTAAATGCAGCTAAAGTGGGGGCAGTTAGTGCACACCGTACAGAGTCTTTATTATCCTTCCATAATTCATTACCATGGCTCTGATGGTATGAATTTCCTGTTCCACCAACCCTGCTAATGAACATGCACAGGGGGTTATTTTTAATACAGGAATATTTGCCATTTTGGTGAGAAAGATGGTCACTGCATGTACTTTTATTGCATTAATAGCACGAACATCATGTAGAAATTCACCTGCTTGTTTTCTACACATGCTCTGTGCCTTGTTAAGCAATGCACCTGCACAAACCTCACTAACAGCTGCATGTGCAGATCTAGTACTGACCTTTTGTGCTAACCACGGATGGGTTTTGCAAAAGGCATCATTTAACTCATCTAACAGTATGCTATTCCTTAGAATAGCCTTTTCTAGGCCACCTTTATACTCCCTTAGTACAGTATGGTTTGGTTCATACAGGGAGTAGCTACAGTGGTAAACAAAATAAATACTGAAATTAGCAGCAGTTAACATTACACATTGTATTAGTTACGTGTTAAAAACAGACCCCATTCAATCACGCATAGGATAAATCCACAACCATTGATGCTATTCATTACAACCACATATAGTGAAGCTATTAAAGCATCAATACATATACACATCTGACCTCACAAAAAATGGAAGTAAGTAAGTACCGGTAAATGAGTGTACATGTACATGTAGTCGCAGAAATGCACGCACTACGTACAAATGTATTAACAGTAGGTAGCTACGTGTATATGTACAGGTACGACATACCTTTGAGTGACCTTAACTCTTTCGCCAAGCGAGCACATTCAGGACTCTGCCAATATCGTTGTCTTTTAGCAGCCCGTTCCTTTTCAGGATCTGTTAGATACCTTGCGCGTTGGGTATCCAACTGATCAATTGCGCATCAGAGTACATATAAAAATGAATAAAACAAGTAAATAAAAAACATTCTCTATGAGAAAGTTGGTGATATATAGGATTTGAAAGTAATGGTGGTGTAAAAAGGAAGGAAACAAGGGTCTGATAATAAGGGAAAATGGAATAGTCCTATATTTAGCACACAAACAACATACTATCCTAGATGTAGAAATGTGCTAAATATAGGACTATTCCATTTTCCCTTATTATCAGACCCTTGTTTCCTTCCTTTTTACACCACCATTACGTTCAAATCCTATATATCACCAACTTTCTCATATAGAGAATGTTTTTTATTTACTTGTATCTACGTTCAACATGACTGCTACCCATCGAAAAATGCACAATGGGCAAGTATAAGGCTAGATAATCAAGCTCAATAATTAATAATCCCCTCAGGACAAACTCAATAAATTTCCCACCCTACATGTATGAGGATATGCTCAATAAAGATACACACATACTATCTGTCCTTCACTGTACCTAGATGCGTACTACCATGGATTGTCAGACCCACACTGTCCAGCAGGGGAGCCACCAAATCCACAATGCCACAAAAATGTCAGCACACACACACCTGCTCCGGAATATCCAACTAATGTAAAGGACCACTACCGAAGGGTTTACTACCAGGCAACTAATCACAACTGCTATTGCAAACAGATTTGACCAAAAGGGTTCTCAAATGCTTCAGAAGTTAGAAATGGTTATGACAACTACATGTAATATTACTGAATCCATTGTGCTGGAAGAAGCAATCAAAGAGATAACTTCATTCTATGGAGCAGCTGACTTGAATAGTGATCGTCTTAGGACACAGCTCTGTGCCTTGCATACCAGTAGTGCAAGCCCATTGGTGGACTGTAATTGCATATCTTAAAGCCAGAAACAGTGTGGAAAAGGAATATTACTGTGAGGAAATGAAATGACAAGGTTGATCTTTGTAATGCCAGTAACAAATGCTGTGAGTGAATGTTGAAAACATGGCTCCATACGACAATTGGTCAAGCAAGGTTGAATTGGTGTTTCATCCTACACGTACAAAAAAGCAAACAGATATCCAAAATATGACCAGCATTGCGAATGACTTCATTAAAAGAAACGAAAGTCGTTTGAGCATATTTGGGTGATTTGTGTAAGTGCAGTTACCACTCTGGTCCTAAGTTTCGCTTCATTTACAGAGTGATACAACCCTTGCACATGCATAATATTAAAAGGGGGGACCAAAGCCCCCCAAGCCACCCCCTTGCCTACGGGCCTAAACAGTTATGAACAATGTGATGTGTCAGTAATTGATTATGTATGTCCATAATTGAAAAGAGACACCTCATTACTGAGTCCATGTTTTGAAGCTCGTAACGACTAAAATCAAAATATGAAAAAGGATTCAAACACCACAATCATTTTTTATGTTAACATACACACTCCATGTCATACGGCAATGGTATGCGCAAGGTGTTTACAGAACGCCATGCAGCAATCATATTTGGAGGGGTGGTTACTAAATTCAGTACAGTGGACTTCGTGCACTAATCCAGAAGGTAAGCCTACAACGCCGATGAGTAAGAGAGATGTGGCTGATAGAATTCTCACTCCAAGAATAGTGACTGTTGTCCCAAACAACGCAATCGTATTTCACGAATAATCGATACAATATGACAAAGGAGATACATCACAGGTGTTGTATAACGCCATTTCAGTGGCAAATATACATACCAATGAAGAATGCATGCAATACCAATGCACTTTTTAAAATAAAATAACTGCTATGACTTTATAATGCACACAATCATTATGCAGGTTAGTGAGCACTTCAGCAAAGGTGAGAGAGGACATGTGAGGAGGTCAACTGTTGGCAGAGGCTGCCAACCAAAGGTCTGAATAGGTTCATAGTACTTTAATTGGAAGATTGCCCCGCCTCCATTCTTCTCTCATGATCGTTGTCCACCTCTTGCAAACCAGAATATTTTGTCTATTTTCAACCAGCGTTAAAATACTGCCATAGAATGTATAAAGTAGGGCACACATAATGCTTCAAAAAACATTCAAAAAAAAGTTATACTTCGTTTATTTTTTGTGACAATTCAATTCTCCACATAATGCATTTTTAAGAACTGCAGATTGTGCAGGAAGAATATTAAAAGATACAAAACAAGCAAACTAAAAACGATAAGAATAGAAAGTTCATCACAAAAATGCTCAGTGAAAACCTTTTATGCCAAGCCATCCAAACCGACTGCAATCCAAAAAGAGGACAATTAAATCACATTTATCCAGGCAACAAAATGATGCTACCTAAAATAAAGCCTTGCAACACAAAATGCTAATATTCACAGCACACCAAACCATGTAACACTTCTCAGGAACTGCAGGGTGTCTTTGACAAGCTACCTGAAAATTAGGAGGCAGGACCTGAACATTCTTGCTATGTTGGGTTGATAAGGCAGAAATGACATGTGGCAATAAAGATGATGGTCAAACTGTTGTATCGCACCATACTTCCTGGTCACCAAGTACATGGACTTATGGTAACTTAGCTACTATATGCACATAATTTGAAGAAAGCTTTATTGAACCCAAAGTTTCAGTGATGTGATTAATGTAAAAGATACAAATACTGTACGGTGCTGCCCTTAATATTACTTTTTGGCACTTAAAGGTTGACATTAACTTGATCGTGACTGGATAGCTGCTCTCTGTGGGAACACCATACTCCCCGTGGTGTACAGCATATCCACCCTGGCCGTACCCAGCTACACCTTCTGCAGCATCACCCTGCGCGTGGTAGACATAGATGACCACCCCCCCAACTTCCCAAGGAGTGCTGTCAACTTCTCTATCCCAGGGGGTTCCTCCTCCCCAGTCTCTTGGCCCATGGACCTGGCAGTGGATGTGGATGAAGGCATAAACTCCACCCAGAACTACTACATCAACACCACCAATCCGGCCGTTAACACCGCCTTCTACCTGGGTCCACAGACGCCATATTATTGTTTCCAACAGCTTCTAGCAAGCATGAGGCAGGTAGTGACCCTAGGTATGATCACCAGAAAGGTGGTCTTATACTGATTCCCCCAGTTTCCACCCACAGCCGCCAAGCAGAGAGCAACAACCATGCCTACTGGAGGAACCATCATGCTCGGCGCCGTTGCGAGCGCGGCTTGGGGCGTTTCACTCTCAAGTTGTGTAGTGCTGTTGGTCATCGCTGCCCAGTGCCTGTGGCTAAATGTATAACAACACTAGAATAAACTGTATCACTGTTCTTCACATCTTCATCATCACTTTGGCCCTGTTCCCATTCAAAAGTATGTCCACACACCACCACACTGATTGCAATCTGTATTTATTTATTTATTGTAAGTGTGTGCTTAAAATACAACCATCAGAGTCTTTGCACAGTCCTTCCAGCTCTGATAGACAGAAGATTCCTATGTCTTCGTGATGAACCATTGCTATTTTGTTGAAAGGTGCCTTTATGTGAAGTGGATCAGCTATGTTCTGGACTTAAGCCTTGAGGGAGCTGTTCGAAGAACACCATGCATGCAGATGGATTATGGCCTATTGCTTGTGGATGCAAGAAATGCATTAAATTCATTGAACAGGCTGTTAATTGCACAAAACGGAATTCTTGTATTCAATGGTTGGTTCCTATTTATGTGGTTATGCCACTCTTGATTGAGTTGGAAGACGACAAGATAAAGAATGCATTGGTCAAGGAGATTCTCTATCCATGTTACTGTACACAGCCGCAGCTATACCACATATTAAGTCACTGTCTAATGGATCCAAAAATTGGCAAGCTGACGACTCCTAATGGACAGCAAAACTTACCCACCTACGTGAATGGTTTGACAAACTATGTGAACATGGTCCAAAATTAATTTAAGAAAAGGTGGCCTGGCGATCCAATGCCATAATGAAATACAGGATGCAAGCATCTCTTGTGTACAGGAGGAAATACGTGTACAGGAGGTAATACGTGTACAGGAGGTAATACGTGTACAAGAGGTAATACGTGAGCCAATAGTTCAAGAAGCCAATGATGCATGGGACACACCTTCTCTGGTAGCAGATCTCAGTGTCCTAAGCGGTTGTCTTGTGTCGTTGACACTGACGCTCCGTCATATTTACACAGGGACGTTGCTTCTATCCTATCATTGGCTGAAGAAGAAAAGATGAGGAAATAGAGTGCTCCCGGGTATTATGACGAATGATAATCAAATTTTTTAATATATTGTGTTAAAGGATAAAACAAGTGTTTTATATTGTATGCACATGTGTTTCCTACATTTTTTTTTTTAAAAAGGCCTTCTTTGGACCTTCCATTGTAAAGTTACAAGTCGATATGTCGCACCCCCTCGAAAAAATGTTTTATCAGTCACGTTTTCTTAAGTATTGCAGAAACTACATATCATTTCCAACAATGCAGGGCGGAATAGCTCCCGAAAGTTTCAGCGACTCGATTAATGTCGAAAACCTGCGATGCTGAGCGTTCTGGAGCTCGTAGTAGCTGAACGGTAACTAATATCGCTTAATTTGTTGTAAGCAATTTTGAGGTTTGCTTTAAATTTTAGCAAAAACGACAACCGTATCAAAGCTTCATCATACATTTTTAAACATGGCCTTGACTGTAGATTCTGTTTTTGTTAGTTTCAGCTTAGACATGCAAATAGCCAGGTAGCTGTATGTCAAAATGTACGACCCGGTAGAGACGCATCTTCCAGGGCTGTCGATTGGCGCGTGCTCAGTCATGTCTTCTCACGAGCACGGTACGTGGTCGATCAAAGCATGACCCAGCACAAATTCACCACGCGCTGCAAAGCGTTGTATCGGGTGAGAGCCTAAACTCCATTGCAAAGACTGCAGGCATCCCAGAGGCAACTCTTGAGACATACAAACATCAGCCAACCGACAATTCTGTTATATCATTAGCCTGACGTCACTATCACATTAATTGTGTTACTTAGCGGGTATATACTTTACTTTTTTTTCATATGTAAATGTAGATCTATGCAATGCTGGGCTAATGCCGTACGTTCTAGTAGATCTATTTGATGCGATTGCGGGTTGATTGTCAAAGCAGCTATGTCAACTGTAAACCGATTTTGAATTATGCTTTTATTCGTCATATTAGGTGGACTCAAATTGCACTCGCATTTTCTCTAATATCTTTTACGTAATACATATATTTTATACAAATAGACTATACAGTACCTGGTAATTGGTAATCAATTGTATTGGAGCAAATAACAGACACTAAACACCTTTAGCGAGTAACTTATATTGCAACTAAGTCCAAAATTCGTCTTAATTACCCCTAGCACTCATAGTGATGCGGCAAAAGCATGACGTGCCCTCATTCACACCTCAAGTTGTATCCACTGATGGAGTTTTGGTCCTTGCTGATAAACTTGCAAACAAATAAACATATTCTGAAGAAAAAAAAATGCATAGCAACCATATATGAGTTCATTATTATTTTATAATGAGCACTGTGAAAAATAATTTATTTATTTTTTATCATGCTAGGCAATTGTAACTAAGTAATAACCAATCATAAACTGAATCTTAGCATTATAAATTGTATTAAATAATTTTATTCATATCAATGCCGCGTCCCACAAGTGTTAAGTTTGTGTTCACATAAACTCTTCGACAAAGGAGCTGCTTTTTTATTTTAGGAATAAAACTTACGGGACATAGCGCTAAGCTATTAAACTATGCACATTTGAACATTTTCTACTTGCGTGTGAGCTCCAGGAATATGCCAAACCAATCTAAGCGACAGAGTCAGTTACGCGAAACGCGCGAGGCTAAACGAGCCAAGCTGAGTTCTGATGATACTTTTACAGACTCGCAGCAAGGAAAGTACCATAGAGCTGGGGTGCTGTGAAAGGATGAAGAGTTAAATCACAATGCCAGAGCTTATGTGACAGAAAATGCAAATCCCAAAGGAAGACCTAACATGACTGCACTCTCTTTTTGTGCATGGGTGAATGATGACCTTCTACCAAATCATACCCTTCCTCCTGGATTCCCTCGACGAATAAGCATTCCAACTGCTCAGAAGTGGCAGCATGAATTGGGATTTGATGTACTCAATACACAAGGGAAGTCCATGTACATAGATGGTCATGAAAGGGAAGATGTAGTGGAGTATCGGAAGGTTTTTGTTGGCAGAATGGCAGAAATTGGATTTCTGAACAAAGGCAATGCACCCACTTCAGAAGCAGCAAACTACATCACCTATTCCAGTCACACAGAGCAACAAAAGAACATTGTCCCATTCCATGATGAATCTATATTCACAGTGAATGATGACCAGAAGACTCAATGGGAAACTAAAAACATGTTGGTGATTAAACCCAAGGGAAAGGGATCAGGAATTATGGTCTCAGACTTTGTAGATGAGCATAATGGATATCTTTGTTTTGTAGATTGTGATGAAAGAAAACATGAAGCACGGGTTCTGATGGAGTATGGAGCTAACAAAGAACAAGTGATAAGTTCCTTCAACATATGGAAAAGGCTGTTAAAATTGCTGATTTAAAGTATCCTAAGAGTGAGGGGTACAAAATCACATGGATATTCGACAATAGCAGCTGTCACAATGCATATTCTCAGGATGCAGTAGTTGCCATGCACATGAATGCCAAATGTGGAGGAAAGCAACCTTGCATGAGGGATACCATGTGGAAAGGAAAGGTACAGACGCTTGTTAATAATAAAGGAATTCCTAAAGGGCTTATTCAAGTTCTGAAGGAAAGGGGGAAGTATAGGGAGAAAATGAAGTTGGCTGAGATGAGAGAGGAAATTGCCACTCATCAGGACTTCCAAGACGAAAAGACTATACAGATGATTCGTAAACTAAACTTATATTGTGTGCAGGCCACTGGAATAGGGCACAGCAGACACATTTAAAGTCATTTGCAAAATCAAACAAGTGTATAAAAAATGTTGTTTTATACCACCAAAGGAATATCCTTATGTAAAATGCCACTGTCAGTCACCACACAATCAGAACTGCGGATGTTATTCGAGAAGGGATGATGTATTACAAGAGGGGAAAAAAATTAAGATGAAAAGAATACATGTACAAATGTAATGGCTTCATTTAATTGATCTCCCCTTCACCGAATCACGAGTCATGACAGTCAGGAACAGAGGGATCAGTACTGCAGCACACCACACAGTAGAATATGAACAGATCATGTTCACGCCGATTTCAATACTGAACCCATAATTGAAGTAAGTATCTTCCAGAAGAAGGACGTTGTAAAATAAACCATCACAAAATTTCAAATAGTGACATCGCTATCTGTATTTCGTGGGACGTACAGGTAGCTATAGCTATATAGAAGAAGCTCTGTAACAAGATGGATGTGCAATACACCATCAAAACCTTGCACAATACAATTATCTCAAGTGTACTCCTGCACTCCATCATCCACTGGAGACTGTGGCCCATACATGCAAGCAGTAGACAGTGACCTCAGTGAGGCCATGTGCACTACATCAGTGTTAGTGTCACTTCCAACCCAGAGATCAGTGGACTGGTGGTAGAGTGCAGGGATTACTCCACAGAGGAAGAGGCTGGATTGTTGGTGGGCAATTCCACCATCAATACATTAGGTATATATGTATACTTGTATATCGCCGTACTTAGCTGCATGCGTATAGTAAGGCCCACCTTCCTCCGTTGGCGGGGACACACCAAAACTACCAGTGACTTGATCGTCAGTGTTAGCAGGGGTTTTGGATGGTGGGCAATCCTGAGAAAGTAAGTGAGCGTGTGTCCTTGACAATTTTTCTGCGAGGACGTGGAGGAGCAGCTGCAGTCTGCATCATCCAGCATTTCTCGTGCTGAAAAAGGAGCAGGAAAGGAGGCCCTATCACGCGCTAAAAACGCTGTGGAACAAGGTTGGAGCTTCTCTCCCGCAGGAAGAAGCTCATCAAGCTTGCCGATCGCTCCGAGGCCGGTTGGGCCCTCTTAGAGGAGTATGTCGAGGACGACCTCGCCGAAGATTTCGAAGACGAGAGACGGATCGAAAAGGCGGAACGTGCGGCGGAGAGGAAGATCGCTAAGCGAAAGCGGGACGCCACCACGACGAGGACGGCGGTGCGGCATAATGAGCGGACAGAGCCGCTGCTTCCTGACGGCAAGCGCCTGCACAAGGCAAAAGAGCCTACCGCACTGGTACCATTCGCGGCGTCCACACCAGGAGCCTGCCACCAATGTGGTGAATTCGGCCATTGGAGGCGCGAATGCCCTAAACGGGTGGCCACAGGTACAACGTATCCTTTATTACATGTAGTGAGTAAAAATGCGGAGTATACAGAGGACACGTGTTCAGGTGTCAAGGGTGTATGTAAGGGGAATGAAGGTGTTGATTTACAGAAAGGTGACATTTTATTGCCACCCCATGGTGTGTATCCTACTGTCAAGGGTAGACTGCATAATTGCATTACTTTTTGGAGGGAAGAGTTATGTGCCCCTCCCTGGGTGTTGGATATGCTTAAACAGGGTTATGTGTTGCCATTCACCTCAGTACCTACACCATATTTTCGTCCCAACCAACATTCCGCTCATGCCGAGGCTGAGTTTGTTGATAATGCAGTTGCTGAGCTTGTAGCAGGGGGTTATGTTAAGAAGCCCATTGTCTGCAGCCCACTTTCAGTGGTGGCCAATGGGGTAGGAAAGAAGCGGTTGGTAGTCAACCTGAGGCATGTAAACTGCTATCTTA
>OX442422.1:6884976-6935657 GCA_949361645.1 Spongilla lacustris
ACATTTGCAAATTTCATTTGCAGATTCAGGACTGTTAGTTGTAGGATCCTACCAAACCTCACTGTAGCATGCTGTACCTTGTTTCCTTGCTTTTTTGCACCACCAATCCTACTTCCCATCAATCACTTTCTCGATAGAGAAGTTTTTTTATTTACTTGTTCCCACTCGTCTTCCCCTTTTTTATTACTACGCCAGAAGTGTTCTATATATGACTTAGTGTATTCGTTGCAATGTATAGCACGCTTAGATTCTTCTGATTAGTTTTTTTATTTTATCGATAGGCCTATACCTTTGTATCTTAAACTAAGAGTTCTCCTTTTAACGAGCCGTTCTCTTAGCCTTGGTTACCTTTGCTGAATTAGAACAGCCTGTTGTATCTTTCGAACGTGTCTGCAGTTGAGTACGTTAACTTTGCATAACAATACTGCGATAATGAATTTCCATCTGCTTGAGTTATTTCACAGAATTTTACACCAGCTAACAATTGTATACATGTTATCTGTATAAAAAGAATCATTTGGAATTAAAATGCTTCAATTGAAACTAATTTCGTCTTCGTACGACGTTCCTGTCGCGAGTTTCACGTGGTGAACGGAAGGAGGCTGAGAAGAACAAACATTAAATGGCGGAATATTGGTGCCGTCTTGTTGCTACACATAAACGGCACTGTTTAGTTATATGTGCATATCTGACATATTTATATGCGATCTGGTGAGTAAAGGCAACGCTTCGATCGTTACCGTTTTAAAACGCTCGAACGAAAGCTACGCCCACGGAGCCATGCAATCCTACATACGACCATAGATATAGGATTGGAAACGGATCACGTGCTGCAATACATTGCATTATCCTAGCTTGGGGCCGTCAGTGTAGTATCAATTAACACTTTCTTAGCGACCACGTTAAAGGAACTTTTTCGAAAAGCAAAGATATTTGTCTAGTTAGAGGCTTTTTTTGGTGTTATGCGACTTGCTTGAGAGGTATGGATACTAAGAAATGCGTGTTTCTGACTGTAAATGTATTCAGACGCGAGTTTTTCATTAGACCGACGTTCCGTGTGTTAGTGATGCCTTTGTGGGCGTACAAGTAGCCTCGTCCCCAGGCCCTGTTTTTTATAAGTTGCGGGGGCGAATAACAGGGCCTGGTATGGTCCTAGAGATCACAGTTGGTGTTAACCACAGCAGCAGGCTTTTCCCTGGGAACTTTATAATACGCGAAGCGCGGAAGCTTTTGAAGTATATGTACTTCAAAAGCTTCCGCGCTTCGCGCGGGAGGGGGCACATCCCCCTACTTGACACCCCTCCTCTTGCCTGGGTTGAATTTCAGACCTTCCGCCGGCTCTGTATTAGATAGACTATATGTGTTATGGTTGTGACAAGTCTCAGGTCACGAACTTAATAGAAAGAATAACATGCACAGACACTGCAGATATACCATACTAGTCACACTGACGTATTATAAAGTTCCCAGGGAAAAGCCTGCTGCTGTGGTTAAAACCAACTGTGATCTCATAAGGTCATGCACCCTATGTTACATTCGTCCCCATCATTTCAGAGCTTGTCCCCAAGCTCTATAGCCTCTGTGTCTGATGCCTGATCCTTGTAGGATATCGTGCTGCAAAGCCTTCACCAGGTCTAACTTGTTCTAGAGCAGGTAAGTCAGGTTCTTCTGGCATGTCAACCCCAGGGTCTTCAGGTGGTGTGTGCTCCACAAGTACTGGGGGCGTCCCCTCTACCAGGAAATGATCTGTTTGGGGTGGTTGCCAGTCTTCCTTATGACTGGTATTCCTCGAGGGAATTGCTTCTGGCTGAACACAGTATCTTAACCTATTCACATGAACTACCCTTGTTCTTGCACCATCGGTTATCTCCACTGTAACTGGTGATTTGTGTGATGTAACTGTCCATTTTCCTTCCCAGCGTGCATCTAATTTACCAGCAGTTGGTATGGACAGCCAGACCAGATCCCCCTGGTGGAATTCCCTCTTTGCCATATGCTTGTTGTATTCAACTCTCTGGCCTTCTGCAGCCTTTGTTATCTCCACCTCCACGAAGTCTCTGAGCTCAACGAGTTTGTCCTTCAGCATAGTCTGATAGTCCTGCACCTCATATCCTGTCAGTGAGGGCAAAGCATCCTTACAAGGCTTCCTTCCATACATCATCTCAAATGGTGAGACACCTGTTGAATGGTGAATAGTAGTTCTGTAAGCAAAAAGAGCTAATGAGAGATACTTCTCCCACTCCTCCTTCTTTTCGACATATGTTCTCAGCAGCTGCAACAGTGTGCAATTAAATCGCTCCACCAACCCATCACCTTGAGGGTGGTATGCTGTGGTCCGAGATTTGTTCACTCCAAATGCCTCCAGCGCTTGCTGAAATATAGCACTCTCAAAATTTTGTCCCTGGTCTGAATGCACTATGTCTGGAAACCCATAGTGCGCGAAAACCTCCATCAATTCACGGGTTATCCATGCAGCTGTTTGGTCTGGTAGTGGAGCCCACTTGGTGAAGTAATCCTGGATCACTAACAGGTACCTGTTGTTGTTAGGGGAGACTGGTACTTCCAGGATATCCACGGCTATCATTTGCCATGGTCTACCAATTGGAACATTCACAAGTGGAGCTCTCATCGGTGCAGTTGGTTTGCTTTTTTGGCAAGTCATGCATTCTTGGCAATGATGCTCTACATCTTGTAACATGCTGACCCAATACCCTGAATGTCTTAGGCGATCCAATGTCATTGCTACCCCTTGGTGGCCGGCCATTGAGCTGTCATGAGCCATCAGCACTGCGTTTCTATGGAGACATTTGGGCAGGACCGGGACTGTTATGCTCTCTGAGGTGGGACCAGGTGTGTACTGTCTGCAGACTCCGTTATCCTTTAGGATGAGTTGAGACCACAGCTTGTTATATCTTCGCAATGGTGGGCATTTCTGTGACGTTTTCAATGCTCTGTATAACTGGCTTAATACTTCATCACTTCTTTGAGCTTCATGGATCTACATGCACTGTTGACAACCCTGCATCTATTCTGGTGGCGGCTGTGAGTTCTGCAAGGATCCTTTCTCCGAGACAGGGCATCTGCATTAGTGTTCAAACTCGCTTTTCGATACACTATTCTGAAATCATACTCCTGCAATGCCAGGGCCCATCTACAAAGCAAGCCTTCCATTTTCTGGCCGGAGAGCCATTGTAATGGTTCATGATCAGTCCACAGATGGAACGGACGGCCCAGCAAGTAATGTCTGAATTGCTTCATTCCGTACACCAATGCCAGACACTCTCGTTGGATGACACTATAGTTGGCTTCAGATTTGGATAGCACCTGATTAACATATCCAATCACATAGCCATCTTGCTGCAGTATAGCACAACTGCATTTGCATCCGTTTGTAGCACAAATTGACTAGCTCGTTTGTCAAACCTTGGATACATCAAAACAGGTGCACTTGTCAATTTTGACTTCAAGGTTCGAAAAGCTGCCTCACACTCAGTAGTCCAGTAAATGGGTTGTCCTTCTGTGTCAGTTTGTGCAGAGGAGTTGCAATGTCCGAAAAGTGACAGATGAACTTCCGATAATAGGAAGCCAGACCTAAGAATTGCCGTACCTCTGTAACACTGCTTGGTGTTGGCCATTCCACCACATGCCTTCACTTTTGTCTCATCTGGAGTTACACCTGCTGCACAGAAGACATGTCCCAGATATGTTACCTGTAGCATTCCTATTTGACATTTTCTCCCTCTCAGTGTCAGTCCTGCTGTCTTCAACTGTGAGAAGATTGAGGATAGGTGCTCCTTATGCTCTTCTTCACTGCTTTTACCTCGTCCTTCCAGTCGTTCGCTGCGCTGCAGATATCAAATCGCAGAAACCACTCGGCGGTGTCTCCTGACGAAAAGGGTTTCGGCACACTAATCGCAACACTTGCTACAACTATTCTCTGCTACCAATGTGACAAGTCTCAGGTCACGAACTTAATAGAAAGAATAACATGCACAGACACTGCAGATATACCATGTTATAAAGTTCCCAGGGAAAAGCCTGCTGCTGTGGTTAACACCAACTGTGATCTCATAAGGTCATGCACCCTATGTTACATGGTTTTTGTTAATATTGCGTACTTATAGGTTTTTGTTTTGGGCATCCTATTCATTCGTGTACATTGGATATCGTGTTTATTTTGATATTTTAAATTACGACATCATCATGCAAGTAAAGTATCATGTGAATCCTAAAATTATGCTCTTTCCAGCGGTATACAATTTGTAGCTGAAAAAGTGATTTGAGGGGAAAAAAATTGTCAACTACGTAATATAGCTGATGCGACTGGATTACCTAATCCACCTCTTACAATGTACTGCGCGTGTTTTATTGTTGTCAGAAGCCAGACACATGTTGGGGTGCGACTGATCTGTTGGTCAACAATAATATATTATTATTTACCATCGGATTAAGGTCATCGTACCACTGCGGGCCGGTATAAATAATCACACGTATATTGTCACGCCTTACATGTACATGTATGCATGTTGTATACGTAATTGTATAATTGTATACGTAATTGTACGGCTATCAAAAGCCCTATGCATGCATACACGTGGGCCGTAGCCAATTTCGCTTAGCGCATTCGCTATCTGGCCCTATAGCCTCTCATGCATGGAGGGAACACAACGAAGGAAATATTCATCACGTGCATATCCTATCCAGCTAGCAGAACGACTTCCCGCTATTTTAGATGGTCGTGCTGTGTTTGCTTGCCTCAGCACGACCTTCTAATGTCGTTGTGCTACTGAGTACTCCCCTGAGAGGATATGCACGTAATAAATATTTCCTTCGTTGCGGAATCAGTACTAATACGTGTTTACATTTTGTATTAGCAATACTGTATAAAAGGGCACGCACTAACTGCACACATTATCCTTGCACCCGCATTGATATCAAATGTACACTGCAACAGCCGTTCAACAGTTCCCGTTGATGCTCTGTTTCCTTGGGATCGCCGCATCTGCGCCTACTGCGGGTCTTCCGATTTCGACCAATGGTCAGTGCCAATCTAACGGAGCGAGATGCGCTTCAGGATACTGTTGTTCGCAATACGGGTGGTGCGGTAGTACGTCTGCCTTCTGTTCCGCTGGCTGCCAAACTGGCTGGGGGCAATGCTGGTCATCTAACACTACCACTTCCTCGCCGACACCGTCCACTGCAATGCCGCTCACTAATCCCTCGCCATTCTCGCCTGCAACCATTTCGACTATTCAGCCCGGCCCCCCTATTTCCACATCAACGGCAAGTTCTCCGGTGAAACCTGTTACTACTACCGGAGGTGCGATCAGAGTGATCAACAAATGCGTTACCCCCAATACTGTCGCCATAACATTTGACGACGGACCCTACACATATACGTCACAGATTGCTCAACAATTTACTTTAGCCGGAGGGAACGTGACGTTCTTTATGAACGGTCGGAACTGGGCTTGCATCTACGATCACGCGGAGGTCGTTAAAGCCGCATTTGATGCGGGACACCAAATTGGATCTCACACGTGGTCCCACAGCGATCTTACCACTTTGTCTTCGACGGAAGTGTCTACCGATATGAATCGGCTTTCTGTGGCCTTTAAAAAGGTCCTAGGAGCCGTCCCGGTTTACATGCGACCTCCTTACGGCCTGTACAATGATGCTACGGTGAGTGTGTTGCAGTCCCTGGGCTTCAAAATTGTCGCACTATGGGATGTCGATCCAGGGGATTCCCTTGGGGCATCTACTGCTCAGCAGCAGATGACGTACAACTCTGCACCCGTCAACTCGTCCCACGTCGTAATCCAACACGAAACGTCTGCCAATACCGTGCAAAACGTGATCCCGTTTATCATCAGCTGGGCGCAGCAGAGAAGTTATAAAATGGTAACCGTTGGTGAGTGCCTAGGAGATTCGGCGGTCGGCTGGTATAAGGATTATGTCACCGCGGAAACACGAAATCCGTCTTGGACATGCTAGAACATATTTTTTTACATATACATGCATATACTATATACATATAAACACACAGCATGGAATTAAAGTTGGCACCACATTCCTCGGCATCACATTAACCGACGTATACTTTGATAAATGAATCGAATATCTACGGACAACGGCTAGCGTTGGGAACGAGATGATAGACAAAAGATTACTATGCAGGTTTCCCGGTAATGGCTAGCGCATGCGCGCTAGGACATTGCCAATTGACACCAGGCCCACCCGGAATTTGGGCCTGGGGACGAGGCAACGAGGGCATTATAAAATTAATCTAAAAAATTATGTATGCATGACATCAGAACATTCCATAGGTAAATCAAAACATGTATACATGTAAAAATTGGGTAATTTTAGTTCAAATAGCACATTTTCGCCTCATCCCAGGTAATTGCACACCGCGTATCCATAATAACAGTTGTGATTATCTACACTGTAAACGCGAAATCACTTAAATAAATACTTTTGAATCACTCACTTCTTGCCACTAACATGATGTATGGGGAGTATCATTGAAGCCCGTTTCCCCACGTCATCCTGAACTCCCACATGTGAACATGTATATGCTTAGGACGGTGTTTGCATATTGCTGTTCTACAATATTCATACCGTCGTACTCGTATTGTTATGGATTTAAGGGTCGGTGTTTTTGATCCGGTTCTGACCTGCTATGCAATTTTTGGGGACTGCATGTGCAATTTGGTCTTCTTGATCATAAAACACAAGTTACTGCCCACTTTGTGTTAGTTTCTAATGAATGATTATATGAATTGTATGACAACACTGCTTACATCTAAATGCATACAGGCTAATTCGCACGAGTCAGACAGAACGGGGAACATCGACCAGACGTTTTATGCAGTCGTCGATTCCACTGAATCCTACTGTATTGGACTCCTTGATGCGCATTCGGTGCGTGGAACATTTCTGTACATTTATTTTACACAATTTGACACAATTTGTAGTTGGTACTCCGTGGTAAGTGCCAAATACCTCAAATCTATTTTTTTTTTCATGTACACAGGTGTTCAGCCTACATTTCAGCCTTTGCACTGGAGTAAATATTGAAATGCAAGTATACACTGTGGGTCTTTCCCAAAGACAATGCGTGTGATAAGTCTGAATCAACAATAACAAATTTTCTGCAGACAACATGCTCACTTGAAGAAAATCTGGTTTTATCTTTACTCGATGGTATTTTATTTGATCTTCCAGCTAAGTAAATATCATTAGCTACTTATGCAATTTTGAAGAAAGAGTTTGTTTGAGAGTTCAAATTTTGCAAAAGGATTTTTTAAATTTATTGTGCAAATGCAAAAAAATCTTCCCTCCTATCACTTCAGAGGTACCATTTGACTGCCTACATGCTCACTTTTAGGCAGGATAAAACGTGCCTAAAGAAAATCCTGACCTAACACTTTTCCACCTCAAATTAGCCTTCGTAGGCAAGCAGAACTCAAACTGTGTCCCGGGTTCGAAATCGGACTGCGCAGTTTGGTGCAAGGTGCAACGCTGCATATATGTACCAACGATCAGCGCAATCCGTTGCGAAACAGTGCATGGAGAAATGGGCTAAAAACTGTGTGTTTGGAGCAATAATAGAAAATAAAAGAGTGCGGGCCCGAAAATAACTTGACACATTTCTTTTTCAATGTTACTTATTGCCAGATGGCTATTAAAGCTTATTCCGCTTTCAGATTTTGATTATCTCATACCACTAGGCTACAAAAATCAAGAGAATTGTAAAATTGCTGGAAAAGATTTTAAGATCAAGTATCACGTTACGCACTGTAAAACTTAAGCATGGATAGCGCAATGCAGCATAAAAAGCTTCAGCACCAGGCTTGCAAAATTCTATGTTAGGATCCACTGGTGCCTCTATCAGAATCAGGTCTAGTTCTAGCATCATAAATCGTCTTTACCCTCTAATAGACGCTTCAAGTCGGAAGGTTGAAAAACAGCGGACATATTGAAATGAATATCATTTGTTAATGACGTCATTGCTAAACATAACTGAAAGTGGGTGTGAAGATCATAGCAAATACGGTTCTTTTCAGAACCAAGAAGAGCAAGCTTCTACCTCTGGGCTGACGCTTCGTAGGAGAAAGCAGTCGCCACCAATATGGGCGCCGCTGATGAAGAAAAAAGCCCCGAGACTGACCGAGAGGTAACACGGCCGCGCCGGAGTTGTTACACGATTGCAGCAAGCGCAAGCCATCAAGTCTCGGCGAACAGCAGCTGTGATTGCCAGCAATGCATCGAAGGAGCTCGAGGCCTTAGCTGCTCATATGCCAGACATGCTAGCACTGCGCATGTACTACCTGGAGCTCTCCGAAGGAGTATTGCTAAAAGATGCATGCCCAAACGAAAGTCGGGAAGAGGTTCTTTTATTACCCCAATGCGTTGCTGGCAATCACAGCTGCTGATCGGCTTTTTTGATTGGGGCTTTTTTCTTCATCAGCGGCTCCCATATTGGTGGCGACTCACTGCTTTCTCCTACGAAGCGGTAGCCCACTGGTAGAAGCTTGCTCTTCTTGGTTCTGAAAGAATCGTTTTGGCTCTGATCAGCACAACAGCTATACAGTCATGTTTAGCAATGACGTCATTAACAAATGATATTCATTTCAATATGTCCGCTGTTTTTCAACCTTCCGACTTGAAGCGTCTATTAGAGGGTAAAGACGATTTATGATGTTAGAACTAGACCTGATTCTGATACAGGTACCATTTGACTGCCTACATGCTCACTTTTAGGCAGGATAAAACGTGCCTAAAGAAAATCCTGACCTAACACTTTTCCACCTCAAATTGGCCTTCGTAGGCAAGCAGAGCTCAAACTGTGTCCCGGATTCGAAATCGGACTGCGCAGTTTGGTGCAAGGTGCAACGTTGCATATATTTACCAACGATCAGCGCAATCCGTTGCGAAACAGAGGAGAAATGGGCTAAAAACTGTGTGTTTGGAGCAATAATAGAAAATAAAAGAGTGCGGGCCCGAAAATAACTTGGCACACTTCTTTTTCAATGTTATTTATTGCCAGATGGCTAGTAAAGCTTATTCCGTTTTCAGATTTTGATTATCTCATACCACTAGGCTACAAAAATCAAGAGAATTGTAAAATTGCTGGAAAAAAATTTAAGATCAAGTATCACGTTACGCACTGTTGAAGGACACAGACAAATCAAATGGAATCAGTATATAAATGTGCTTATCATTAATTGGGACAGTATCCGCAAAAACTTCCTGTTTTATATTATATTATAAAATAATTGTGTTGTAACGTTTGAATCGCTATATTGTCCGAACGGTAAAGACTACCGACTTCCCATTTTCAAGACTTCATACTGCACCATTGCTCTGTGGTAAAATACATTTTGGTGTCTTGCACTTGCTCTGTGCCAGCATTGCATTGCAACGTTCGATACCCCACTTGGTTCAAACCCAACATAACTTTCTGTTGGTCCTATACCTATCGATTTGTTGTGTTCGTTAATTTTTATGCCATCCGTTACGGAGATACAGTTGAACAACCACGTGCACTTTTTCCCGCTTGATTCGCGCCCATGATTTGGGCAAATCGCGTCCCGCTCGATGTATGGGAGGCGGTGATTATATCATTGGCGCGTATCAAGCGGGAAAAAGTGCACGTAGTTTGTTCAACTGCATGTATCTCCGTAACGGATGGCATAAACATTAACGAACAGAACAAATAGATAGGTATAGGACTGGTCCGGAGCAAGTGCAAGAAACCAAAATGTATCTTACCATAGAGCAATGGTGTAGTATGAAGTTATGAAAATAGGAAGTCGATAGCCTTTACCGTTCGGACGATATAGCGATTCAAACGTTACAACACAATTATTTATAATGTTATAAAACATAGGAAGTTTTCGCGGATACTGTCCCAATTTATTATAACGGTGGCAGTTTCTTTTTATTTTTATTTCACTTGACTCATTATTATCCATAATTTACAAGAAGATCCACAAGTACTTTTATTGGCATTGGTTCACATTATTTACCTTTGGACAACAATTCTAGGCCCAAAGACTAGTATACCCACATTGGCTGAAGCATGGCTTCAGAGGCAGGCTCTTTTATTATCAGCTTTGTTAGTATGATTTGGAATACAGACTTACTGCACAGTATGCCAATGCCAATGGTTTGTCCAGATTACCTAGTAGCTGCAGTGACAGCTAATTTAGGCAGTGATATTTAATTTCTATGTACAAGTAGGTCAGATCAAGACTCTTCTGGTGACTACTCGTCAAGATCCCATTTTGAGCAAAGTGGTTTCTTTTACATGGAATGGTTGGCCAAGTACAGTTCCTGAAAATATTAGACCTTATTGGACATACATGTACAGAAATGAACAAATTGCTTGATGTGGGATATTAGGGTTGTGGTGCCTGGTAAATTACAAAAGCAAGTGCTGCAGGAATTACATAAAGAACACACTGGAGCATTATGAATGAAGGCACTTGCGAGAAGGTATTTATGGTGGCCAGTGCTTGACAAGTGTTTGAAAGAGAAAGCTAAAAGGTTGCCTCAGTTGTCAAGAATTTATAAGAACAATCCTCCAGTGGCCCCACTCTATCCCTGGATTTATCCTCTGGAAGAGGTTGCATATTGACTTTGTGGGACCGTTTAAGAGCCACATGTTCCCAGTAATCATAGATACATTCAAAATGGCCTGAAGTGAAAATGATAAAATCCACAGCATCACAAGGATGTATTACAAGGGTTGTTCTCATCATACAGTCTTCCAATGGACCGCAATTTGTCTTTGAACCATTCATGAGAAACAATAGCCGATGTACTTCTTACCAAACGTTATCCATTTAATTAATAGATTGGCAGAAAGATTCATCCAAACATTCAGGTATAGGCTATGTTGGCTGGAGATTGGAAGGTTGTGACTTGAAGTACGGGCTTGCATGTGTTTCTCTTGAAACACCACACCTCTCCACATACGTGTAACACTACTGATGTTATTAGTTGTGAATTTTTTTTTGAAGTGATGGATGCTGACCCAGTTGTATTTGCTGAAAAAAAAACCTTGAACAAATAGTCTTATAGGTCATCTGACAAGTTCATCAAAAAAATACTTCGTAATAAACATGCAAGAGGGAGAGAATTTGTGGTTGGTTATAAACTAATGTTTCGGGTCCTAAGTGGGTTTCAGTGGGGATTTCATAATGGAAAGGACCAGTCCACGACCAATATGAGGTGGAAGTATTAATGTTTCTTATTGAATGCTGCCTCATTTCATTCTGCTTAAACACAGTTACCATGTTGCATCCCATTAGCTAAAGCAATTGCAAATAAGCAACAGCCATTTTTTCCCTTCCTGCATGTATTTTGATGCTAATCCTTTTCTTGGACATGCCACAAGACTGAGCTGCCCCACCTCTTTTCTTCCATGACCACCCGAAGAGTGCAACATTGTGTCATAAATGAACAACTTGTTAGATGCTTGAGCTCCTACGGCGCTTAAAGTAATCCAGTGCCCACACCCATCATGGAGTATTTGGATAAAGTTCTCCCTCATGATAGAAAATGCCATAGTTGCACCTTAGATGGTATCTTTGGAATAAACTGCTGTTTCAGAATTTTCTGTGAGGCATTGACTTAATAGGACCACTCCCTCATACCTCTAAACATGCCAGTGGTATTGCAATATAAATTTAATCATAATTGTCTTCTGACCATGTTTGAATCACTTTCGCAAACCAGGGCACAGAATTCCACAACCAGATCAATGAAGAACTTATGACATTGCTTAAATTGGACCATTGTTTGACCACAGCCCATCATCCACAGGTAGGAATTTGTATTGAGCTGTATCCAGGTATTAAGATGTTGCATCCTTTATTTTAGGCCAATGGTTTGGATGAGTGGTTCAAGCAAATCATTCAGTTAATGCTTGTGAAATTCTGCCATGACAGACCTTGATGATTGTACCTTTGCATATAACACTTCAAGACAGGAGCCAACCATGCAAATACATTTCACCCTGCATTACGTCCTCTGTACTCTTACATTACATCATTTGCACTTACGATCAGATGTGTTAGAGAAACTTACACGAAAATGTTGAAGCTTTACAATGTACAACAGAAAGCAGATTACAACAAGAAGCATGTCAATCTGTCATTGGGTTATAATTAGATTTCTGATGGCTTGGGCCTTATTACGTCATGAGGTATTTTGGAGACATATAAATGCCAGCTGGACAAGGAAACAAAAATGTGGTATGGGTGAAAACTGCTTGTACCAGTTGACAAGTGATGAAAGAGATATTCTCCTGAGCAGGGCTGGCTTATAATTAGCACACAAAGGTGATTATACTTTGATGGGATGTAGCTCCGGGTGTTTTGCCAAACCTTTGTGCATTAGTATGCTCACATGTCATCACTTACCTTATGTGGTGAGGTGTGTACAGCATTTCTGGAAGGGGTAACTAGGATTGGGTATTAGGGCACCATTTGACAGTTGAATATGAATACGGAAGGGGGGGGGGGGGGGGGGGCATGGCCACCCCCCCCCCCCCCCCCCCTTGCCTATGGACGCCCATGCATACTGCTAACTACAACACAACCGGGAAGTGAGTGGGAGGGTATGAAGAAAGAGAGAAGGGGAAGAGGGAGGAGTCAGGACAGATATGGAGGATACAATGCCTCAAACTCACCCAGCATTTGTGCACAACTTCTGAAATAGCTGTGACCTCTGCATCTGTGTCTGATTTGAATTTAAGGGAGTGTCTAACCACTTGTATGACAGCTATCCAGGTGGATTGCATACCAACAACTGCATGCTAAGTAGGCTGAATGCATAGAGTGCTGCTATTTTAAGGGCAGCAAAGTGTCCCATATATATGCTGTGATACGATGAACATCTCACATCTTTAGCAGGGCAGTGTTAATGTATGTTTCCATACATGCCCTCAACTTAAGCATGTCCTCTGTTCCCATACATGCTCTCAACTTAAGCATGTCCTCTGTTCCCATACATGCTCTCAACTTAAGAATGTCCTCTGTTCCCATACATGCTCTCAACTTAAGCATGTGCTCTGTTCCCATACATGCTCTCAACTTAAGCATGTCCTCACATGCTCTCTGTTTCCATTACAAATGTCATGCCCCTCCCTCCCACTGATATCACAGACAATTTCATCTCAAGGTCTCCATTTTTACAATCAATTATCGCATATCAGTAGTACACGTGTACAGTACATTGCAGCTCAAGGGTTTCTTTAGTATAGTAAATTAAATTATTGGCTAGAAAATTGTCTGGAATGCAGAATCAATATCAATACCAGGAGTGGAAAGTAGATGTTCCACACAGGTAGTATGACCTCCCTCTGCAGCAAGGTGTAATGGAGTAGATCCATTCTAAAGGGAGTGCAATGTTCAAATTTGCAGTAGACATACCATAAAGTACCACAAATTATCCCCTCACCCCCAGCCCCAAATGGAATAAATTGCTCTTGTTTAAGTCACACTGTAATCATTAACTCAGCTGTGTTGACCATTGTTCCTAAGAGCATGTACATCACCTCCCCCACACACATACATGTTCATGTATATGTTCCTAAGGAACATACATCGGTGCAGTTCATACACCTACTTAATGGTCCAACTCGTCCTATCCTTAACGCTCCTTGCAAGTGATAATACAACTGCTGTATTTACCCAAATCCTCATTAAAACTTGAATAGCTTGGTTGATTGAATCGATCTGAAAATTCAAAAAGTAGGTCAGTTCAGCCATGACCATAGATCCTTATTAACTGTGCAGTGGTGGCTGGGTGTAAAATATTCAGTACAAGGGCATCCATGTAGGGCTCGGCAGGGGGAGGGGCTGTGGTATCCCTGCCACCCTGGCTATGGGGAGGGGTGGGATACCCAAGCCCCTCCCCCTGCCAAGCCCTGTTGCATGTGAGTGTGTACTGTGTACCGTCAAACTGAAGGCACAAAAGATAGGTGGTCACTTCATAATGTAGTCCCCTTATCCCTCTCTCAGTCACATAACAGATAAGGGTCAGTGATTACCACAAGCTTTAGGTCTGTTGAAGTCAACAACGGTACTTGACATGATTTTGTTGCCATGCAATCATGGATTGGCTTAGATGCATGCACATGTACTTCTGGTAATTGTGAGAGTAGGCAGCTGCCTGGATCCATCTGCTGTGCAGAGACAGCCAAACAGAGTGGTCTCAAATGTAAAAGGATGATATATGGCCTTGATGGTTATGCCTCTAGTTAGCCAGGGTGGGAAGTATACCATAGCCCTCCTCCTAGCCAAGATAAAGATTTGTACATAGAGGGAGGGGCTGTGGTATGGCTAACTACAGGCATAAGTCCTGTCCTCCATACTCCCCCTAGTACTCCTCCCCCTACCCTACCCTGCCCATCCTGCATCTATACCATCTCACATGAGAGCTACATTTAAGCTTATTTTTTGGTCCATTGAACCAACTCACCCTACACATCAATACCAGGAGTGGAAAGGAGATGTTCCACACAAGTAGTATGACCTCCCCTTGCAGCAAGGTGTAATGGAGTATAACCACACTGGAGCGGGTATTGGTCATCAACAGCAATCAAAAGCATGAAGCCACTAGAATGTACATATCAGAATCTATGTTGATAAGATTTGTAGTGTCATTAATACAATTATCAACACCACCCCCCCCCCCTCCCCCCCCCCCAAAAAAATCCTCATTATTACCTACTGACCGCAACTACTATTGAATTTTCAAAAGCATATTTGGATAATTGCACACACTTAGAAAGCTAAGACAGTATAGATAATAAATACTCGTTCCACCTAGTAAAAATTTTTCTACTTCTGCCAATCAAATTTTTGGTTTTGGAGGTACATCATGCTATATTATCCTCTGCAATGGAAAGATACTGGAGAAGGCAAGTTCGGAACTTTCTGAATAAGAGTTGTGTTCAATACAAATTTCAATGTGTAGGTAAAAGCTTGATTTTAATAAATTAGCAGTAGCATGCGCAACACATGTACATGTAGCGTTATTGTGAGCATACATGTGGGGTCTGTCCCCTTCTGAATTAATCTATAATGTACACAGGTATCATGCAACTTGCATGCATGTATAATGCACTAGAGCACTGAGAGACAGGAATCATGCTGAAAAGAGTGCTACACAAAAATGTAAGCAAACAAGGAATTACGGAATTTATGATATTACAAATGTATAATTATTACGTACCTACCTGTACATTTAGCATATACATGTACATGTAACCCATTTTGTTCTGTGAATGCCACCTCCCCCAAGCCAGGGTGGGAAGGATACCACAGCCTCTCCCCCTAGCCAGGGTGTGAGGGATACCAGACAATGTTACAGACTTCATTGAGATTTACACACTTTCTAAAACTCTGCCCACAGGCCATGCAGCTGTAGCCTTATGCAGCATGGTGTGTGTTTGATCATCAGAACTAAAAATAGAAACGCTATTTTTTTTTTTGGCCCATTGAATCAACTCAACAACTCACCCTATTCTTAATGTTCACATCAATACCAGGATTGGAAAGGAGATGTTCTCCCATAAGGACAAAAGCTAAGCAATTTGAATGTGACAACTGAACCCATGATACTGTTAATGATATTTGTTGCTCAACTGGAATTGATATTTGGCCCTCCACAACAGTCCGTGTATTACTTATCATTACAGCATGCTAAACTCATGCTTATGCCATTATTTGCAACTCTAATATAAGATTAACCTGTACGAATGTCATTAAAAGTGCAGTCCACTTGTAACGAGAGTTCACATGACCGGATTGCTTTTTTCAAATAAATAGTCTAGCGTTTTTTCGATGTTAAAACCGTTTGGTTATGGAGAACATACCATGTGACAACCTGCCCAAGTGACAACCAGCCCATGTGACAACCAGCCCATGTGACAACCAGCCCATGTGATTACCAGCCCATGTGATTACCAGCCCCGGTCTCCCTTATCTCCCACAATGCTCATGTGCACACAAACACACACTGTTGTAAAAATAAAAACAACTTTGTAATGTGCTGATTAACCCCATATACCATCTAAAGAGACCTCCTCTTGCAGCAAGATGTAATGGAGTGTAACCACACTGGAGTGGGTACAACAGTTCATGGTCATCAACAACATCATTCAAAAACATGAAGCCACTAGAGTGTACACATGTATGTGGTAGCATTATAGTAGATCAAACGAGGGGGTGGGGAGAGGTGGTGGTGGGGCAGGTCTGGCAACCTATTTATAAAAATAATTACTATGGAAGTCACAAGATAGGTCAATTTTTAATTCATGGGTTTACACACATGTAGTTTTCTGCCAACTATATTGCCACACAATGCGCAGGAATTGAACTCAATTCTTTTCCACTTTCATACTATCAGCATTGCATGATACATTAAGTCTTGAATACCAACTCACCCTATCCTTAATGTTCACATCAATACCAGGAATGGAAAGGAGATGTTCCATACAAGTAGTGTGACCTTCCCTTGCAGCCCAGTGTAATGGAGTACGACCATACTGGAGTGGGTACAATAGTTCAGCCAACATGGTGGGTACAATGTAGTACATGGTCATCAACTGGTGTATCACAGACATAGGAAGGAATTATTAGGGGGAGGGCCTGAACAGGCACTATGGGAACTCACAAAATGGTTGTTACCTGTATCCAAGAAAATGAAGTACGAGGACAATATCTAAAAGCAGTTGGTATCGGAAAGACCCTGAAGGTGTCCGATTTGCTAAATGTGTGCAATACAAGACCCAAAAGCAAGCTCCAAAGAGGCATAGGGGTCTTAGAACTATCAACAAAACTACCACCAAAAGGTATGTAATAGCATGGTCCGGGTACATGTATGGCACTTTAGGACTATGTGCGTGCATGATGCGTAACTTGTAAGGATTAATGATGATCTATCTACAGTAGTAAATAAACTGTTCTCAGCCTATTTTTGTGAGGGCATTGTTTGTTATTTACAACTGTACTTGTTGACAGCTTACCTACATGTATAATTTAATATTTAACACTGGTGCAGGCCTGTGCATGCCCTTTTACCTGGTCATTGACTTTTTAATGCATAGCAAATATATATAATTATAATTATATGGGACAGTTTCCGCGAAAATGTCCGAGTTTTATAACATTATAATCTTATAAAAATGCTTCTTGTTTGAGTCGCTATATCTTCCGAACGCTAAACGGTATCGAATTTCTATTTTCAAAAGTTCATACTACACCATTTCGCTATGATAAATTACATTTTGGAGTCTTGCACTTGCTCCATGCCAGTATTGCAACGTTCGATACCCGACCGGGTTCAAACCCGTCATAACTTTGGGTAGGAGTAATCAAATCGCTTCAAATTTGGTTTGTAGGTACAGAGGTCCTATACCTATCGATTTGTACTGTTCGCTAATTTTTATGCCATCCGTTACGGAGATACAGTTGAACAAACTACGTGCACTTTTTCCCGCTCGTTTCGCGCCTATGATATAACAACCGCCTCCCCATACATTGAGCGGGACGCGATTTGCCAAAATCATTGGCAGGAATCGAGCGGGATAAAGTGGACGTAGTTTGTTCAACTGTATCTCCGTAACGGATGGCATAAAAATTAACGAACAGAACAAATCGATAAGTATAGGACCTCTATACCTACAAACCGAATTTGAAGCGATTTGATTACTCCTACCTAAAGTTATGGCGGGTTTGAACCTGGTCGGGTATCGAACGTTGCAATACTGGCATGGAGCAAGTGCAAGACTCCAAAATGTAATTTATCATAGAAAAATGGTGTAATATGAACTTTCGAAAATAGGAAGTTGATAGCGTTTAGCGTTCGGAAGATATAGCGATTCAAACAAGAAGTATTTTTATAAGATTATAATGCTATAAAACTCGGACATTTTCGCGGAAACTGTCCCATATATTATAATTATATGGGACAGTATCCGCGAAACTTTCGTACGTTTTATAACATTATAAAACAATAGTGTAATAACGTTTGAATCACTATATCTTCCGAACGTTAAGCGTTATTGACATTCTATTTTCAGCACTTCATACTACACCATTTCTCTATGACAAAATACATTTTGGAGTCTTGCAGTTGCTCCGTACCAGCATTGCAACGTTCGATACCCCACCGGGTTCAAAGCCACCATAACTTTCGATAGGAGCAATCAAATCGCTTCAAATTCGGTTTGTAGGTAGAGAGGTCCTATACCTATCTACTTGTTCTGTTTGTTAATTTTTATGCCATCCGTTACAGAGATACAGTTGAGCAAACTACGTGTGCGTTTTCCCGCTTGATTCGCGCCAATGATATAACCACCGCCTCCCCATACATTGAGCGAGAAGCGATTTGCCCAAATCATTGGCGCGAATCAAGCGGGAAAAAATGCACGTAGTTTGTTCAACTGTATCTCCATAACGGATGATATAAAAATTAACGAACAGAACAAATCGATAGGTATAGGACCTCTCTACCTACAAACCGAATTTGAAGCGATTTGATTGCTCCTATCGAAAGTTATGGCGGGTTCGAACCCGGTGGGGTATCGAACGTTGCAATGCTGACAAGGAGCAAGTGCAAGACTCCAAAATGTATTTTGTCATAGAGAAATGGTGTAGTATAAAGTGTTGAAAATAGGATGTCAATAATGTTTACCGTTCGGAAGATATAGCGATTCAAACGTTATAACACTATTATCTTATAATGATATAAAACGTACGAAATTTTCGCGGATACTGTCCCATATATATATATGTACATGTAGGTAAAAACTTAAATGACTGAAGTCATTTCCTTCTCCCACCTGTATGAAGCCACACACTAGTGCAATACAATGGTGGAATAGTGAACTGTTACATGTAAGTGCAGTAAAATGACGCCCCCACCACCACTACCCCCAGCAGAGCTGCCCCCATGGCCTGCATGGCTGCTCTCACCACCTCCATGGCTGCCACAGCCAGAGGGGAGACAAGTAACATTTAGAGTAAGTAGCATTTAGAGGCAGAGGAGGCCTGGACCAGGGAGAAGGAGGAGGTTGGAAAAGAGGAGGAGAGGCCGAGGTGCATGTGGAGGATTTGGCCACTACATAACTAACTGTTATAACTATCGTCATTAATCTGAAATTAATTATCTGGTCAATTTGGTGGGTGTATAGCTGGCATGATAACGTATCTATAATATCTGCTACAAATGCTTTGAGTGGATGAACTAATCATGCCCCCAAAAAATTAATACTTGTGTGAAAAGTTTTTAATTTTGCATGCAGAAATATACCCCTGACCTCTCTCCTCTAATGTCTGTATTACGGGGGAAAAATAAACTTATGAAACAAGTAAATAAAAACATTATCTAGGAGAAAGTTGGTGGCATATAGGGTTGAACTGGACAATGGTGGTGAGAAAAGCATGGAAACCAGATGTGACAGAAGTTGTACCTGGAAAATAGGTCTATTTTTAGCACATTCCTCTGCAGCATACTATAATTTGTGCTAAATATAGTCCTATATTCCCCGTATAATTTTAATCTTGTCCAGTTCAATCATATATGCTTCTCCTAGCGAACGTTTATGTTCTATTAATGCACAAAGCAAAAATGTTTGGGATCTCATGGCAATGCAAATTATATAATACGCTATACACGTACTGCTACACGTACAATCACTGAGTCTGCGTACCCTATCCTGTAAATTTACGGGCACTCCACTTTCAATCAACCTCTTCACATGGTCAATATCACCTTACTTTGCCGCATCTCGAAGCTCCTGTTCTCCATCTGAAGAGAGATGATCATCATATTCATTACGTACCAGTACATGTACAGTCATAATATCTATGGTACAGTGTACATCTGTACGTGACAGTTCATACGCTCTAGGCCTACATGTACATAATTGAAGGATCTCAATGTACGCTATGGTAACCGACTAATCGGTTGCACTCAACCGATCAGTCGGGTAGCCTACCCACCATTTTCCTAGCCATAATAAAAAATAGCTGACAATTAACGACGTCACCCGTATTACAATAGAGTGGAACCACGTATAGTAATGGCACCGTGTTTCTATGCAACCTATGCTTTTTATATGTTATTATTTACATGCATAGCTTTGTAGTGACATAAAGGGGATAATAAGAGACTTTATTTGAAAAAAAAAAAATTATTTGATTTTTTATTTTGCATTTTTTCAAGTTTATAATTGAAATTACAACACAACATTATATCAGAGGCTCGGTAGGTGAGTTTTACTTTTACAGCCCGTCATAGTATTGATGTCACTGATGTTGTTGGAGTATGATCTGGTAGTGTAGTTGGGGGGGGGGGGGGGGGGGGGGGGGGGGGAGGGGCTGCTGATGTGCAGATCCCTGTTGTTTGAACAATGGGCTTGCCAATAACCTTTGCCTAGTACCTAGAACGTAGCTCTCATCCGGGTCCTCTAATGTCACTCTTTTGCTTTTCGAATGTCCTACTGGGTTGTAGGTCAGATGGAAGTACCACTTTCCCCTGTCACTACGAAAACGGATCGTCTAATCCCCACTTTTAATGGATGTGCAAGGAATCTGTCCTGTTAAGAGCTTTTCCCACTCTCTCTCGTGCACTGGTTTAGGTTACTTTCCACCAAGGCTTGCCATAGAGTAGGGTTGAGCCAAAACGCAGCACGCTCACGGTGGAATGTATATTTAACGCCCGTTAAAGGAGTTAATTTTTAATAAACCCAAAAAGATGGCAGCTCTCTAGGCTATTGTCGTTTTTGAATTATTTTGAACAAACGGTAAGTGGTGCATTGCTATTTAAAGTATGTATAGGTATAGGAATCACTGAAGTTTGATCGAACCACACAGCGAGACCCATTACTATATCCTAGAATGTGCAGTGAACGCGTGAGCGTGGTCGAGTAAAGTTGGGTCATGTGGAATTAAAACAACTGAAGGTTTGTATGGACCAAAAACACCCTAGTGATTTAGTTTGGGTCTCCCACTACATAAAAATGTGTTTGTCATCATTGCACCACTTAAAATGGCCGAGATATTTTTCAAACCACACCAGAATTCCTTATACGAAGTTCCACTCTATTGACGTCCAAATAGTTTTAATTACATCTGTCATGGATGACAGCAATAACAGCTCAGCAAGCAGGCCAGCTATATCCTCAGATAGAATGACCTGGCTGTTAAAACCAGTACAAAATACTGACTATCTCTGTCACCACTGCACTAGACTGAATGGTGAGAAAGAGACCACAAGCCAAAGCTCCAGTAGCGTAGACTTAGCTGAACCTGCTGCCATGTGGAATAAGAGGTGTCCAACACAAGGTAATCTTTAAAACACTGGCAAAGGATCAGAGACCAAGCTTGGAAGGGTGGCTCTTGGCATGCAGGTGAATAATAGCTTTCAAACACTCCCACATAAGTGCAAAGCCACCTGGGGATCACCTCAACAAGCTTAGATAGCAACGATACTTAGGTAATATAAGGGTGATTTAAAGGCGATACAGTTTTTATTGAGGCTAGTCTCGTCCCCAGACCCTATATGTTGCGTATAGCGTGTTTATGCACTATGCGATAAACATTATGTCATATTGGTCTGGGAACGAGACAAATTGAGGCTGGAATGGTATCCGAATGATCATTATGGCTGGAATGGTATCTGAATGTCCTCTGTTTCCATACATGCTCTGCCATCCGAATGTCCTCTGTTTCCATACATGCTCTGCCATCAACTTAAGCATGTCCTGTAATAAGCAAATAAGATTTAGTAAATGTCAAGCATAACACAATGTGCATGCAATTGTCTTCGCATCCTTGAAGATTCCACGTCATTAAAAAAACTTCTGTCACCTTGTGGTCTACCTAAGACAAGCAAAAGAGTCACTCACTGTGGCAGGACTCCATGATCTGCTTCCTCTGGTGCTTGCTGAACCCATACGCCTTAAACTGCTTTTTCCCCCTTCCATTCTGAACCTATACTACCTAGCTACTTCACGAACACTAGAGCATATATTCAAGATGAATACTGCTTGTAACTCACGCTCACACGTAAGTGCAGTACATGTACATGCACTAACGATCTATACCTGTTTACTTTTATTTTCACACACCCAATATCTAAGCAAACACTATGTGATGTAGTGAGAATTCTTTTTTTAATGGTGATATGTACATACACTGTATTCAATTTCTTTTTCATAATAATATGTACACTGAATACATGGATGATACTGGTATGAATAACAGGTAAACAAATAGGCAAACATAGTTACATTTGTCACTTAATGTAATAGTGTGACTGTGGTCCTGATTGTCCACCGATTTAGTTGGAAGGTGGGGAGCAGATGTAACAAAATGCTACACCTCAGTACTGCCTCCATAGTAATGTTCAAGTTTGAAAGTGAGTGCTGCTGTAGGTAATGAGGCTGCTCGTGAGGTCAGGAGCTGGTCCTTGTGGCTGATAACCCCTTCAGGCTGGAGCCGTGGGACATCACTTTCAGCAGCAATTTCAACCACTGAAGGATCAGAACTGTATGTAGACATAATTCCATCTATTGATGGTTCCACCTGAGCTACAGCAACATTTGGCAGATCAGAAAATGTCAATGTTGATTGGGTCTGTGGTGGCTCATCATTTAAATTAACAACAGTTTTAATGGTTGGCTGTTCCTGAACTTTGGCGGTCATAGATAGGGATGATAGCTCTTGAAAATACACATTTTCTGATCGATTTTGAATTGGAGAAGTAATCTGAGAAGACAATTTCGCTTGTTTGTTGTGATGCTTATGATACTGCATGCCGGCAGCAATGACTATTCCTAATATACACACAATAGTCAGTTCTCCAGCAATTCCTCCCGCCACTCCTCCAATCAATAACATAGAGTTTGTACTAGATTGAAATGCAATACCTTCTAGGATACATATGGGTACAGAGACATGAAGATGTCAATGTGGATGCTTTACTAATAAATTTGCAATAATACTCACCACAGTTAGTTTCATCACTGCCATCCCCACAGTCATCAACATGGTTGCAGCGCTGCATTGAGCTAATGCAGTGTGCATTAGTACACTGGTAGTACTTGGGGCCTGAGCAGTCTGTTGGGACATAGTTTAATGATTCAAACACCAATATTCCTATTGGTAACACTTTCAAAACAATGCATTAAATTGTGTTAGTATTATTGTTTAAATGTGTGTTTTAACCTTACCAAAGCAGCGAACACCAGCCAAGGAGCTGCTGTTACAGTCCACTGGACGTGTGTACATGTAACTGCACGAGGTTATAGAACTTTCAGTACCTCCACAACCACCAAAAATATTCCAAGTAGTAGTTGCCGATCCATGACCAAATAAGGAATTTGAAACTGGTGCACTTGCTAATCAAAAACACACCATGAAATTGTTCATTCGTTTAAAAGCCAAACTTAAAAATTACCATTTTTGTAACCCAACTGGTTACACACAACTCTGGCATCATTAGAGCCCCATAGAGTGTCACACACTGTTCCCCACATGTTGGCATTACATACTTCCACTGTGCCCTCCTCTGGTGATGCTCCACCCACCAGTTGAACACTTCCACGGTAACAAGCTGGGGTAGATGGTGTTGACTTGTTTAATGTACATGCACATACACATATACAATCCTGCATTTCTTCTACATACACACATAACCATAGTACTGTTTAAGTACTTGTAAGCTTGCAATATTTTAACTTACTGCAATTATTTTCATCTGAGTTATCTCCGCAATCATTGAAGCCATCACAGCGATAGTTGACATTAATGCAGAGACTATTTGCACATTGGAAATTTGGAGATGGACAGTCTAAACATAGAACAATTGTTATTAATTTGAACCTATTATCATTTAGACCAACAAACAGCAAAATGATAAACTAGAGGTATGCAGTGGTGCATGCATGTGTTTCATTCATGCTTACATCCTAGACAGCAACCTTGCTTAATATATCTACATGGACGTAATACAGACAACCTGACTTATTGTTCATGCGGTCACTTGTGTGCAATAAATGAATGGAAGATATCTGAATATACAAGTAGGCTGCATAAAGTGGCCACAAGGCTAATGTGTAGCAATGCTTAGTATTTTAGCAAAACACCAAACTAATTCGTCACAAATTTGGACAGCAAACTGCCTGAAAGTAATGACTAGTCCAACTGGTTGTATCAGACATCAAGTTCCATTTAGACATTCCTGTTAATGGGCCATAATGGCATCATTGTAGAAGGGCCCTCCATACTCTATGTTATCCGCTATGGTCTTATGTTTGTGTTTGCTGCAGATTGTTGGTTACTATATCTTACATGCCTGATGTACTTTTTAGGAGCTGAGACACCTAGATGTATCACCCAAAATAAAACAGTAATATATTATTTGCTTGCCTAAAATCATTTTTGGGATTCTCATTAAGTGCTCCACCCATCAGCATTATTAGGTTGAGTCCCAGCGAGGACCAAAGGATATGCAAAAATAAGGAATATATAGGTATATGTGAACTTATATGCAATATTGGTATCGATGGTATTCCCATATATGGACAAGAGTAAAATATATCAGTGAGACATAATTACCTTACTAGAGACTAATGGTGCAAGGAAATAGTAATATTGGCCTCACATGGAATGGAACATTGCACACCAGCAAGTTTATCTTCAGAGCATGTTTGTTGTGTGGGGTTACGAGGACATGATAACAGTGTCATCTCATTGCCAGCACAACCACCAGCCACATTACTCCACGCATTAGGAGAAGACCTTGTACTGTAGAAGGAGTTGTAACGAGGAATGCCTGCATAAATGTGTGAAGGGTGGGGGGGGGGGGGGGGGGGGGCAGCATCAATTCAGGACACTGATTATACATCTTAACGCACTTGCATTGAAACCTAGTTGTCGACAAATCACTGCAGCATCACTCATGGTGAAATATACATCACAGATAGCAGCCCACGTGTTAAGTGAGCAAAGCTCCACAGTGCCCTCTGCAGCAGATGGTCCTCCAAGTAGACGAATGTCACCAGTGTAACAACCTGTGAAGTGGAATATAGCCTGTTATCAAAATCCTTTGATTCATATATTTGTAGGCCTACATTGAAACTAAAAATACCAAGTATATAGGAATCCAGGGTTACTTACTGCAACCAAGTTCGTCGCTGTTGTCACCACAGTCAATGTAGCGATCACATTGGAATTCTAATGGTGTGCAGTTTCCATTTGTGCAAGTGAATTCTGTCCCAGATTGACAGGCAGCTGCATAGAAATGTCAAAGGGAATAGATAGTCTGACTGGTGATTAAAGCTGCTGTGGCAACTCTATGTGCAACATTCACTCAAGACACTTAATAGTGAAATGAAAATGAATACATGTACATGTAAATCAGACATTAGACTGGTGCTCCTGGTTAATAAGCACAACGCTAATCCATTTAATGCCTTCTTTTTTTATCAGTCTCTTAGCAACATACATGTACCTAGTTAAGACACACATGTGACGTCAGGTTACAACTCCTCTAAAGCATGCATGCAGTGTCTCCATACATGTGCATGTAAGATGCCTCGACAATGTTCCATGTCTAGCCTCGTTAGGCTTCAGTGGATTTATTAAAATCCACTTGGTGTTAAAATATTTACGCACAGACACAGTTCTCATGTAATAATCTGATAATAAAAACGGGATAGCCGGCCTCGGGAAGCAATGATAATGATATTGATTCACTGACCATATAACTGAAGAAGAGTAATGTACTGTGCTATATCATAGGATAGTAAATAAATCATTTCACTAGCATCCCCGTTTGCTCGCTACTCTATAGCTCTCCCGAGGAGATCTAAACATTAATATTGGCGATAGCATGCAGCGCTTCCGTGGGCATAAGTGGGCATACGTTGTAGCAATACTAATGCGTATAGCTACAAGCACAAATAAATGTTCGGACAATCTATCCGCTTAACTTTCGACGGAATGTGTGTGGCGAGGGGGGGGGGGCTTATTGCTCAATTAAACAACACGCGCGCGCGGGCGCGCGTATACACACACATACACACACGCAAAACACACACACACACACACACACACACACACACACACAGACGCACAACACACACAGACGCACAATACACGCGGACGCACACACACAGGCGCACACACACGCACACACACACACACTCATCACACACTATTATTACGTACCTTTAACATTGCTGGAGACGTATGAAATTGCTATCCATGTTGCGACCAGGTAACGCTTCATTCTGGTTGAGCTTCTCGCTGACTTCATATTTGCATTGAGTGCGCGTTGTCGTCACAATAATTATTCAGTGTGGTATGCAGGTATGTATATACATGTATTACATGTACGTCCACGTCATGAAGCGTGTTCTGATATTTTTATTCATTTCCTGCTACATGTTATGTACTGCAGTTTGGCATAAAAGCCACGGAGGCTTCCTGAAGTGTTCATGCATGATATCGATCTGATATATGATTATAGTTGCGACCTTTGCGTACATGTATATGTGGATTCCACCAGTAGGCGAAGCCCAACTATATTAGTATAAATAGTTTGATTTCTCCGAATGTACACAAATGTAATCATGCATGAAATTTCATGCGTAAGCGGAAGCTCGTGGCAGGCGATGAATATTGGCTGTGTTGGGGGTGTGGATGTGTGAAGTGTTCTGGGAAAAGATTACTTATAAATATTCATCGCTTGCAAGGAGCTTATGTACGTCATTTGTACATGCATGTACATGTATATGCACAAATGATTACATTCCCCTTGATTCCTGTAAAATTGTAACCATACAGTGGTGTTCACCGAAAGAGGGGAAAAATGCAATAATGCACATTTTTGATTTTATCTCATGAATGGTATATAATTGTATCATGCCAATTACATTTTTAGATTCAGCATCTACTTCTGAACAGAGTACATTTGCTTTAATTCAATTATAACTTGTAAACAAAACAATGCACCATAGTAAACAACTGATGGTCAGGTTGGATGTTCAAGGCTGTAACTCCTCTATACTTTGTAGTTAAGCTACCAATTTTTTTTTGTATGTACCAAATTCAGGTGAGTACCTATAGTGTTGTGTTGAGCTCTTAAGTCTCACTCGCTGTGGAGATCGGTAGGAAAGTATCACTTTTCGGAGGGAGGCGTGGTCTTCGTACGAATTCGGACAAATTAGTTTGACTTAAGAATTAAAATTGACTTTTTCTAAATGAGAGGTCTCTGGGGTATCCATATAATTTATAATAATTTTTTGGCAGCTTGCTATCGGCATTAAACAATCCATGAAATGCTAAAAATCGTTACATCGAAAGCCATTTTTCAACCGTTTTTAGGATTTCTCCGTATATGGTAGTAAACGTGTAGCACATAATCATGATATTTGCATTTGTACTTATTCTATCAAGTATTCTACACGTAGAAATGCTTTTAAAAGTTACGTACAGTGCTTACAAACGCAAATACTATGATTCTTTGCTACATTTTTACAATGATATACGGAGAAATCCTAAAAACGGTTGAAAAATGGCTTTCGATGTAACGATTTTTAGCATTTCATGGATTGTTTAATGCCGATAGCAAGCTGCCAAAAAATTATTATAAATTATATGGATACCCCAGAGACCTCTCATTTAGAAAAAGTCAATTTTAATTCTTAAGTCAAACTAATTTGTCCGAATTCATACGAAGACCACGCCTCCCTCTGAAAAGCGATACTTTCCTACCGATCTCCACAGCGAGTGAGACTTAAGAGCTCAACACAACACTATAGGTACTCACCTGTATTGGGTACGTACAAAAAAAATTTGGTAGCTTAACTACAAAGTATAGAGAAGTTATAGCCTTGAACATCCAACCTGACCAGCAGTTGTTTACTATGGTGCATTGTTTTGTTTACAAGTTATAATTGAATTAAAGCAAATGTACTCTGTTCATAGGTAGATGCTGAATCTAAAAATGTAATTGGCATGATATAATTGTATACCATTCATGAGATAAAATCAAAAATGTGCATTATTGCATTTTTCCCCTCTTTCGGTGAACACCACTGTAGAGGTTTTGGGGTGAAACTGCATTGTGTAGAAGATTATTATCAGGACCCACCGTAGTGGGTCCTATGTAGGATTGGCTTCGGAATGGCTTTAGTGGTTTTAAAACGGTAACGAAGCGTTGCCTTTATACTCGCCAGCTCGTATATAATCCATCACAAACATGACAGATACATGTATGCACATATAACGTGACTCACTGAGCTTAGTGCAATTTACGTGGAGTGACAAGTCGGTACCAAAGGAAGTTGTGATAATGGTGGTACTACTACCCCTAGCAGCCATGGCCCTTTGTCTCCACATGTTGCCCTCGACACTTCCTCGTTGAGTTCGGAACACCGAGAGATGCTAGCTCTCTCCCAAAAGAGTTCAAGGGACCCTGTAGTGTCGCCTGTTGCCGGCTCGTGTACAGGCTCTCGTTTCACATGCGCTACGTGCGACGCAGAGTTAGCAACGCAGGACATCAGGAAACATATGCAAGAACATGCCTTCGGCAAAAGAGATGGGCAGGTACCACTTTCCTGGTTGTCTGACAACAATTTTTATGTTTGTAATAACATCGTTTCAATTTCGCGAACCTCCTCACACTCTAAAAAATGGGCACTCTCGCCACACTCATCGCCTCCTATTTTCGAAGCTACAGACAATGCATCCATTCTACCCTCTTTGTAGGAAGTCATGTCTTGTCGCTGTTCAACATTAAAGTACATCCCACAGCGAGCTTGCCAAGCATTTGGTGAGGTTTTGTCTGCTACTCTTAGAAAGGTCATATCTGACAACTCTACAGAGGCGTGGACGCTACTCTTCATGCTCCCCAAATGTGTACTGTCTACCGGTAATCATGGCTCCAGCAGCCAAGGGAAAAGAAAATCTACTCGGATTCCTATTGAACAGCTCTGTAAAATGTGGTCCGCAGGTAAAATACATGCCCTCTGGCAGCTAGCAGTCACAGCTGGACAATCCACACATCGTTGCAGGCCTCCCACTACCTATTCAGTTGAAGAGGCAGAAGAAAACAAGATAGCTGCTGCTCTGGCGTGTGCCAGGGATGGCCTTTACTCAAAGGCATGCTATATTCTTACTTCCAGTGGTCTGGCACCCAACTGTGATGAGACCTTTGTACGTCTCAAATCCAAGCATCCGTTTTCAGACCCTCCAGTAATTCCTCATTGCCCATCATCTGCTCCTCAGTCTCCTCTCCAGCTTCCCCCAGGGTACAATATGTATAAACTTCTCAAATCCTTTAAAACAGCAACTGCCTGTGGGCCTTTTGGAATGCGAGTTCAGCACCCCCTAGATGCAATGAAAGCTACCCTGCCTCTATCACTGCAAACCACTCTGTGCCATGTTGTTAATATGCTCCTGGCTGGTCAAGCCCCTGCCTGTTTGGCCCCACTAATTGCCAGAGGCAACTTAACAGCCCGCCTCAAAATCAAGGACTCTGGCTGGGACGTCCATCCGATTGCTGTTGGGGAGGTGCTTAGACGGCTTGTGAGCAAATGTGCCTGCTACCTTCTGAAACACAAGGCAGAAGATTTTTTCCAACCTTTTCAGTTTGGAGTTGCGTGTCCAGGGGGATCCGAAAAAATCATTCATCGTCTTCGACAATGTGTCATCTCTCATAAATCAGATTTGGACTTTGGAGTACTCAAAATTGATATGCAGAATGCATTTAATCTTGTCTCTCGCCAAGCCATCCTAGATGAGTGTTTGGCTAACTTTCCTGAGCTTCTGCCTTGGGTAGTGTGGTGCTACTCCCAACACCCTACACTGTGGCATCCATTGGGGGTGCTTCACTCTGCCTCTGGGGTCCAGCAGGGAGGCCCTTTGGGCCCTTTGCTGTTCTCCATAGTCCTGCAATCTATTCTCAAATCTTTTTCTGAGGATGCACAGTGCAATTCCTTAGATTTTAATGTTGGTACATAGATGATGGTGTTCTTGCAGTGGACACTGCTGCCTTAGTTAAGGCAGTACATCTATTAGATACCTATGGTTCTACTAAGGGTCTGCTTCTGAATCCATCCAAATGCCAGCTGTATAGACCATGTGATCCAACACGTTTTCATTGTTCCATTCCCCATCAGTCGGCACTCAACTTTGACATCCTGGGTGCCCCCATTGGCGACGACGACTTTTGTGCCTCTTTCATTGAGAAACGACGGTTGTCAGCTTGCGAACTTTTGTCACTGCTTCCAAGGCTTTGAGACCCTCAGCTGTCTTTAGGGATTCTGAGGCAGTGTGCCAGGTTTTGTAAATTGGCTCACCTGGCCTGGTGCACTCCACCTACCTCTGCCGTGCTGGAATTGCTTGCTAATTTTGACAATTACGTGCTCCATTGCCTTGAGCAGTGTACTGAACTTTAGCTTTCACCAATGGCAAGTCGGCAAGCACAGCTCAGTTTTCGTCATGGAGGTTTTGGCCTCCGCTCCCTATCTTCCCATGCTACAGCTGCCTACATCGCATCGGCCAGTATTTCTCTCTCAGGAGCTTTTCCACCCACCACCGAATTCACCCATTTACAGACTGCTATTGCAATGTTAAATCAGCAGGTCACCGAAGGAGAAGCTTTGACAATGGTTTCAGTCCTCCTTTCACCACCCAGGCAGCATTTACTCTCAGAGAAAGTCGAGAAGCTTGCATTGAGTAGCCTCTTACACAATGCTACAACAGCAACTAAAGCCCGACTGTTGGCAGAGTCAGTCCCACAGGCTCATGCATGGTTAAGAACAGTGCCATCCCCAGGCCTTGGACTAGCACTTGAACCTGACGAAACCCACATTCTTCTGAAATGGTGGTTGGGCCTTCCCCTCTGTAATTTGGAAGAAACATGCCCCTATTGTTCTAGCCAGCTTGACTCCCTGGGACGCCATTCTTTAACTTGTCGCTATGCTGGGGATGTGGTGACACGACACAACTGCATACGTGATTGTATTGCTGACTTTTGCCATCGTGCCCACCTTTCTCCTCTTTTGGAGCAAGGTTGTGGTATTGGTCCAGCCAAAGACAGATCACGCCCAGCTGACATTTTGATACCAAACTGGTCACTGTCTCGATTTGCAGCATTTGACATCAAGGTTATACATCCCCTCAATAATTCATTGATATCAGATGCTGGTCAGACCTCAGGTGCCTCAGCTGCAGCGGGTGAACAAGAGAAATTAGAAAACAATGCTTTGGGTTGTATGGAAAGAGGTTGGATATGTGTCCCTCTCGTAGTGGAGGCATATGGAGGCTGGGGAATCACTGCAAAAGAAACATTCTCAAGAATTGCTAGGCGTTTGGCCATCCACACCCACTCATCCAATACTGAAATGCTAAATGCAATGTATTGTCGCCTCGGCACTGTTTTGATGAGGCAAAATGCCCGAGCCCTCCTGGCTCGATCGGCATCATTTTCGTGACTCAGTTGTATGTATAGAGTTTAGATTTTTGTGCTTTTCATGTTGTGTACTACTCCGCCATTTAATTTTGGTTCTTAGTCTTCCGTTGATCACGCATATCTCGCGACAGGAACATCGTAAGAAGACGAGATTAGCTTCAAAAAGTTCCAAACGTGCCCTTTCATACAAATAAGACCTACAGTTTTTAGCTGGTGATGAGATGCAGTGAAATGACCCAAGCAGGTGCAATTCATTATCGATCATTGAAAATTCTCGGTTGCCTTGCAATATGCCACACACGCGTCTTAATTTACTGTTGCCAGGCTACGCACAATTAACGTAAGCAGTTGCAGTCACGTTTACTACAGGCGGTCAAAGGTGACCAGGCCAAAGAAAACGGCTCGTTAACAAACAGAACACTGAGTTTAAGACATCCGAAGAACGTAGGCCTATCAATAAAATTAAGAAGAGGCCTATATACGTATGTATACTCAGATTAACCGATACTACATGTAATAAGAGGAATCAGGGGCGGATCCAGGATTTAATTAAGAAAAGGACGGGGGAGGGGGGGGGGGGGGGGGGTGCTGTCCGCGTAAAACTGCGTTCAAAAAAACTAAAGGATTTTGGACAAAAGCCCCCCCCCCCCCCCCTCCCTGTATATACAGTATAATATAATTATGATTATAAACTATACATCCGCCCCCTGGGAATCTAAGCATTGCAACGAACTAAGCCATATATTATATTTACTGATCACTCCTGGCAGAGAAAAAAAAAATTAGGGGAAGAAGTATATCAAAAACTTCTCTATCGAGAAAGTGATTGGTGGGTTATAGGATTGGTGGTGCAAAAAGCAAGGAAACAAGGTACAGTATGTTAAAGTGAGGTTTGGTAGGATCCTACAACTATAACAGTCCTACATTTGCAATTAGGCTTCTTAATTCGTTTGCAAATTCAGGACTGTGAGTTGTAGGATCCTACCAAACCTCACTTTAACATACTGTACCTTGTTTCCTTGCTTTTTGCACCACCAATCCTACATCCCACCAATCACTTTCTCGATAGAGAAGTTTTTGATTTACTTGTAGATAATTTAAAGCGACTGTACAATGTAACTGTATATTAGAGGTATGTAATTATAGGCTAATAAAGCCGGCTGACTCAGCCCATGAATGTGAATGTATAGAATGCCAGGCATGTACCTAATTGTATACACAATATACATGTTATCAGCAACAAGTGCTCTCAAGTGATTACCACTTAGGAAATTATACATGCACTTAAGTTGGACATTTTGTGATTTTATTAATCCAAAGCACATGTAAGCTGCAAAATGGACCATAATAGTTACATTACACACAGTATCTACGTTATTCACAAACATGACTGTGCGACTAATAAGGGTCCCTGCTTTCAACAGTTTGCGAGCTAAGAAAGAATTGTGCAAAATCCCATGCTTGGGCTGTTTGCATGTAGCATACACAAAGGTGTCTTGGATTGGACAATGAGCTGTGTAAACATATTGAGTGGTCCTTTGCTGACTAGGCCACATGTACAGTCATGGGTTTATGGAGCCATGTGTGTGTGTGTGTGTGGTAAATAACTGTACTGGTAGATGTTTCTGAGCCTTGGCTCATGAAACGTCAATTCCTCTTCAGTCTATCATTTACAGTTCATATATAGTGTATGTTCAGAAGTCAGTCCTACATGAAGTCTATTCTGACAGTGCACTTCCACCCTCTTATATGTACATCCATTGCTAGATCAGCTCTCTGCAGCTGCAAGAAAGCTAATTGTCTTGGTCATGCATGCTTACCTATTGTATTCAAGCACCACTGCATGTCGCATCTTTTACTCTGCATGGCCCAAACTGTGTTGGTTCTTACTCAGCAGCCAATTTGACCCATCCAATATAGGTTTGGGGCTGCAATATAATATGTTTTAGGCCAAGCCAACATCAGAGGGATTTGTGGCCAATTTGGTACCTGGTCCTAGCTGTTGAACCTTTTTTAAAATGTGTGCATCTCTAGATACCATGTCTTCTGCATCTGCTTGTTTTCTGTAAGCCACCACATGTGTTCATACAAGTACGTATACACATACAAACAATTATGTTACATTACTACTTCTAAGAAAGCCAAATCAATGCTTGTCATGCACTCAAAATAAGGGATGTGTATTTGTACTAAACATGCCATCTTGAATAAAGTCATGTGTTGTCTGACCCATTCAACGCTCAATAGCAGTGCAAATGTTGCCATCTGTTATGCTTAAGGATGTATAACCACAACTGAATCATTGAAAAGGTCTAGCTGGGCGTGACCCGACCTTTACGTTAAAAAAGTCATGCTCACTTCAGACAAGTGTAGTCACTGGTCGTAAGGCTCAACAAGCATATCATTATGGACAGCCTAAAATATTGCCACAATCAATTTTGATCAATCCGTGGTTTAACATCAAGATTTCTCGGCCCGTAAGCTTACACGAGCAACACAATTATGAAAATTTCTACGAAAGCGGGGGGGGGGGGAGGGTTGACTTCGCCGAATAATAATACCAGGCACGTATATCGCCTCAAACGGAGCACGCGCGTTAAGCTTAGGATACATACATGGTTGGATTCGAAACGCGTCGTTAGGTAACCGTTAGGCAACATCTCGTTCCCTACGATAGGTATGCTACCAATCGCGATTACCGTGGCGTGTTTTGCACTACATGTAGCACGGAACCACATCGATAATACATCTGTTGCTGACGCGCGATATCTACACTCGAACAGGCGTTCCGACCTTGAGTATACACAGTTTTACAGGCGACAAAACGCTGTTTACAAGGTCGAAAACCTATCACAGGATCGACAAAAGTTTTAATAGCCGATGCAACAGACAACATAATTGATTTTTAATTAATTTGAGTCGGATAAAGAGTGCAATACTTTGAAACGCGCAAAAGCGTGCTCACTGGAATCTTCCTCGTAATGGACCTTAAATCGTGGTATATCTTGGCGTAGCCCGACCGGACCTCCGCGTTATGGCGGAAGGCACGCACCCGGCGGCATGACATATATCGATCAAGATTCTTAGCAGCTGCGCCACCAATGTAAGCGATGAGCCAGATTAGTTTAAAGAAGCTCTTGTAATTACATTGTACTACGACATGCTTGATGCTGCGCACGACGATGCATATCGTCAATATAGCGCCACAGCTATAGGATGCGCTTGAGGGAAAAGTTGTTAATCGGCAAGGAATTACCATGGGGAATGACAAATCAGTACGGGTCATATTATTGTTTGCAAAAAAGCACCAGATCTATAAAGCCGGCAATGCTCATTTCTAATCGGGAGGTTTCACAGTACAATAGTTACATGTATACAATCTATATATCTAACGAATTAGCAAGGTGTACGACCGCGTATATTCGAAAGTGTTAAATACATCATGCACCATATATTATTATAATTATATATAATATTATTATTATAATATATTCAAAGTGTATTCTCAAGAGTATATTATCGTTGTACACGTTTATAACCAATTTCCACGCATCACATGCACACTATTTCATAATTAAAGTATAGCACACACTGCATTCATGTAGAATTTAACCACCCGACCATCTTCGGACCAATACACAGGTTGGTGTGGAAATAACGGATCAAAGTACATGTGGATTAACTAGAGTGCTACTTTGCTTGTATGTATGCTGCTGGACATCAAAGGTACTTGGATTAGCTATGTTTATTATGTCAGTGGAGTTACTAGGATATGAAGTTATGAACCATATACGACGTACAGTAAGGAGTAGCGTTAGTAGTAGGTAAAGGGAGGTGGTAGGTTTGGGGAGGAGTAGGGGTAGTAGTAGGCCTAGGTAAGGGGAGGAGTAGGGGTAGTGGTAGGTAAGGGGAGGAGTAGGGGTAGTAGGTAAAGGAAGGTAAGGGGAGGAGTAGGAGTAGTGGTATAGGTAAGCATGGTGGTAGGAAAGAAGACTGCCACTGTTGCCCATATTGGATAGATCGCTACTCTTGAAAAGTAGACTAAAAGATGGGTGTCAAGTCAAAATATCCCATGCACAACACACTTTTGGGTCAATTCGGTGGTAGTTCTTTTTTCTGTGGTAGCGTGTTCTCTCCACCTCACGCTTCCCTTCCAGATGCTTGAAGTCTAGTGGCAGATCCAGGATATTGGGGAATGGAGTGGAGCACATGCAAGGGTGTGGGAAAAGGTGTGGTGAAATTGCCACGGAGGGGGGCACACCTCCCACCCAGCTGTGGGGTAGGGGGAGCACTGTATGCTATAAGCTTTAAGCTCCCCCCTCCCTCCCCCCCCCCCTCTCCCCCCATACTGCCCAAAAGCTTACCTGATGACTTTGATACTTACTGTGGCAGTGTGGTTTTTGCAATGAACATGCAAACACATTAAAAATCTATACCTTGGTCTGTTCTGCACACAACCGGTTGCTGAAGCACTGGAATGTGATCAGTGAAGGTACTTTGAAAATGGTTAAATTTCTGTACATGTATACAAACTTTGTACGACTTGTGTATGTTGTAGTGTAATTCTTGGACTTGCAAACAAAATTGCTATTATTTCAACGCTACGAGATTTGTATTGTTGATTGTGCTGTTCTATATGTGCTGGGGATTGGGATAGTATGGCTGCAGTGGTTCCATGTAATGGCACATATTGCCCAACAAACAGCAACATCACGTAACCACACAAGTATACATGCACTCGTGCATTCATCAGGACAGTGGGCTCCCAAGTATAGGACTAAATGGATGTGAAAGGAGGGGGGTGGATATGGAAAGGAGGTTAGTGGAAGGATCGGAATGTCATCCAGGGGGGCATCTAAATCATTTTGTGTGTTCTTTATCCTGCCTTCACCAGCAATGTACTTGTTTATAATTTAGACATTGGAATAAATACAACTATGCAGTGACCATAACGCACGCAAGACACTGAACAGATTTGATGTCTAATGTTTGTTTCTACTTATGCAGAATACAGCATAGCGTAGTTAGGTGAGGGGCACTTTCAGTAGGAGTTTTCCTTATTGTGCAGATGTGTGTGAAGCAGTGGTCGTGTCTTGACCTTTGGTTGCAATTGAGGAATCAAGAACTGCAAGTGCAGTCGGTGGCTCGGGTACTGCAGGCGTGCATGTGCATGCATATTGACCAGCTGATGTCTCGCAAACCACTGATGCAAGTTGACCAGTAGAAGTGGCTTGGACTGCATATGTAGTCTTTCTGCGATGCATGTGGTAGCGTATACCAATAACGATGCATACCACGAGTCCGCACACAATACTCAGTCCAACAACTCCTCCAACCACTCCTCCAATCAATGATAAGGATGCTGTTATCATCCTTCCAATACTTGAAATTGTCGGCAAACCTTCAAATAAAATTCCTTAAATAGGTATTAATATTTGTCGTGTACAAATGTGCTCACCACAGTTAGTTTCATCACTGCCATCCCCACAGTCATCAACATGGTTGCAGTGCTGCATTGAGCTAATGCAGCGTGCATTAGTACACTGGTAGTACTTGGGTCCTGAACAGTCTGTTGGATGAGGTTAATGGTGCACATGTACATTAGCCTCTTCATTGTTATATACTGCAGCAGCTACATGCATTTAGGTCACTGATAAATTAGTTCTTTCAAGTTTTATGAATATGTTTGTTAGATTTTTTCAGTTAGGAAACATTGTAGTAGGTTCTATGACATTTTGGCAACCCAAACACAATGACTTTTAATTTTCAGCCTTACATATGTAACACTATGTACTGAAGGCCTACTCCCCAATAAAGTTCAAATAGATCATCTCAGAAACTATTACTTGAAAGGGGGTGTTAATTTTCCTCTAAAAAAAAAAAACTCTTGAATTGGTATCAATCTCAACCTGTTTTGCATGTGAAATGATGTAAACATTCATGTTAAAAATCTAGTTATGCCTATTTTTTGATTTTGGCCTTGTAATCCAAGCTGTTCATTTTATTATCATAAAAAAGCTAACCTTCCCAAAAAGGCCAACTAATGCATTGAAATGTACACCTAATTCTGGTTACTGTGTGCGTATGGTTTTTGTATGCAACTTTACAACTTCATCATGTGCTGTCAGATCTTTAGCTCATATGGAAAATGAAATTGCAGCTTGCATGCAGAAATGCATCGAAACTAATACACTATTTTAAAAGTTGGTTATGCTGCAGTAAATAATTAACCCAACTGTAAATGTTAAGAATTGTTATTTGGAGAAAACATCATAAATTAAACTGATTCAAAGGTTTGGCTCCATTTTAAATGTATTTTTCTCACAGCTTACCAAAGCAGCGAACACCAGCCAGGGATCTGCTGTTGCACATCAAGGGGGCTGTGAAACTGCAGGAGGTTATTGAACTTTCAGTTCCTCTGCAACCGCCAAAATCATTCCAAGTGGTCATAGTTGATCCGTGACCAAACAAGGATTTTGAAATTGGTGCACTAGCTGTACAATGTACATGTAGGTCACAGTTCAATCAAAGTTTAAGCCATACTCAAAACTTACCATTTGTATAACCCAACTGGTTACACACAACTCTGGCATCATTAGAGTTCCATAGAGTGTCACACACTGTTCCCCACGTGTTGGCATTACATACTTCCACTGTGCCTTCCTCTGGTGATGCTCCACCCAACAGTTGAATACTTCCACGGTTACAAGCTGGAGGATACAACCATCAAGACTAGGAATGCATTTGAGTTATATAGTTAGATCCATGAGCATTTTATGTTCATTTATTGCATACTACAGGAGATTTTCCTATATGTTTTTTATGTACACAATGAGTCCAGATATATTCTTGAAGCTGATGTAATATTCTGGACATATTATGCATGTTAACTTACTGCAATTAGTTTCATCTGAGTTATCTCTGCAATCATTGTAGCCATCACAGCGATAGTTGTAATTTATGCATAGAGTATTTGCACATTGGAAGTTTGGAGCTGGACAGTCTAAAAAAGAAAATGTTGCAACTGGATTTCAATTTCAATACATTCACTGGCCATTATCCCCCCCTCCCCTCCATGTAGGTCTATGGTTAGTGTGTGGTTTGGAATCTCTTGAAGAAATATAAGAATCCAAGACAGACAATGAGGACTCATTCAGTTTTTGTTTTTATAGCATAGGAATTGCTCAATGGCTCAAAAATTACCATGCGAACATGATACTTAGATTAGCATGCATTGAACTATATATGTAGTGTAAGCTAAGCATACAATTGTTAAACGTACTCGGAATAGAGCACTTCACACCAGCAAATTCATCTATTGAACATGTATAAGGCTGAGGGTTACGAGGACATGATAGAAAGGTGGACTCATTGCCAGCACATCCACCAGCCACATTGCCCCAAGTGTAAATAGATGATCCCCGACCATAGAAGGATTTGTAAACCGAAGTACCTTTGTATGTACAAATGTAGAGAGGATGATGAATTCAACGTGAAATACTAAGTAAGATTTCTAACTCACTGTCATTGAAGCCTAACTGTCGACAAATCACTGCAGCATCACTCATGGTGAAATATACATCACAGATAGCAGCCCACGTGTTAAGTGAGCAAAGCTCCACTGTGCCCTCTGTAGCAGATGGTCCTCCAAGTAGGCGAATGTCACCAGTGTAACAACCTGCCAAATAGCATCACACAGTAACCTTTAATGCCATTGGCATTTGTATACAGCTACGATAAGCATTACTGTACTATATGGTGATGCAGTGTTTTACTCCAATAGTATAATCACTTCCTACTGATGACTTACTGCACCCTAGTTCGTCGCTGTTGTCGCCACAGTCATTGTAGCGGTCACACTGAGACTCAACAGATATGCAGTTACCATTTGAGCAGGAAAATTCACCGGGATCGCAGACAGCTATAGTGATATGGAAAGGCAGAAGAAGTTATGATCTATATCATTTTAGCTAATGTATGGTATTATGCAGAGTTTTGTGCTAGAAGTTTTTGATTGCATATGTAGCTGTATTGCTAAGTACATTAATACAACTTGAAGGACCGATTGATCCGGCTGAATTTCTTATCAACTGAAGTAGCTTTAGTTCTGCTTCTATACGCTGTATGTGTGTGTGCGTGTTTATTGTGCGGTGAAGTGTTTTGTGTAATAAGTCAGTGGACGCTTGTTTATATGCGTGTGTCCACATTTGTGTTCATGTCAATGTACTTGTGTTGGGTGCTTTAATGTGTGCGGCTTTAAGTTCATGTTTAGGGGGGTGGGGGATATCATTTCTTTTGATTGAGTTACATGCACATTGTGTATTCGATTCGCTTACGCTCATTACAGTCAATTGTCGCCTATGATGTGAGAAACGATCCGCTGTTACATGTTACATTATCTCATTTTCTCACAACGCAGACATAGTTGGAATATTTTTGCCCATGTAAACCTGAAGTGTGGGGTTGCAGGCATTTCGACGTACAGACCTTCGTGTCCTCCAATCTACTGTTCTAGGCGAGTGGCTTTTGTGCGTCGAATATTCAATCACCATATTACATATACACACGTACATGAACGTAATGGCTGCATGCATGCCGTTACACTGCAGGATTAATCTATATATATATATATATACACATATGTACATACATCCAAGCAGAGTTCAGTAGAAATAACGGCTCGACTTTCCGGTTTCGACTAGACCAGTCCCCTAATTAATGCGTGTAATATACAAACTGATACCGTGCATGTGCAGACCAACCTCTCGCGTGCAGGCGGTGAAAGCAAACAAATCAGCACTGGATAATTCATGTACTTACGCATGTATATACGTATACCATCGTTTTAAAAATATATAAATATTATAGGTACATGTAGTATATATCTTGCTTGCATATGGAAATAAAAATGTATGTCAATATCAGAAGACGTGATCTCTAGACAGCTACGAATGGCCGTCACAACGAGCCGTGGGAAGACGCCGGTGATCACTGCACTCTTATAGGCCCTATAGCTATGTTATATGCCTTGCATAACGGCCACGTACCTCTAACACAGCTGCCGGCGTAGCATACTATCATCCAAGAAACCGCAAGGCTACGTTTCATGCCCGAACTGTTCAATAACTATATGATGCTTGAGCGTGGATAACATTACATATATGTATACGTGTGGCGCTAATTTCCCGTACCGTATATAATTATCGCTCCTGGCTGTAAAATATACTGAAATGTGCCTTGCAATAACTTCATTAACTTAACTATTCCCACGCGAGTTCCTACGTTATTTATTTATTTACAGTCTCACAGATAAATTATTCCTCTTTGCAGTCACAATAACCGCAAGTGCTACATAGCAGCCTGCATAGTTGCGTGTACAGCACGTAAATGCGCGCCGCATGTTGACATTTCAATCCTCAGATATCATCGTGCATTAGGACAAATTTAAAATTTCATGGACTTGAGGAGTGTTTAGTATTTAATATGTTCCATTTGCTGTGCTAAGTACATGCTGCAGAACAAAACATCAAACAATCAATGACGTGCTAACGAAGTGATGTATGTATCACAAATTAATAAAATCAAGCGGCACAATTTGGCGATGTATATATCAAACGCCCATCGCACTAACAAACACTGGAATGAGTACTTTTTGCATGCATACATGTATATGTGCCGTGCAGATTGGAGCAGTCATGGCTGTAACCAGAATACATGCAGAGATAATTAATGTAGAGAAATATTTTACTGTCAGGAGCGATAATACGCCTACGGCGGGTACGGGACTGAAGTGATATCGTGATGTCAGATTAGTACCGTTGCCAAGGAATTTAATCAACAGGAAGTCGTGCGCGAACTTAATATGTATCGGTATTGCAAAGCAGTCACTTATTCAGAGTGGGTTTAGTTACTATGACGGATAATACGCCATTACATGAATGCACGCCCAGGCAATGATCTCAAATCCTTAAATGTATTATGCGCCTATCATTGTTACGTGAGACCCCTCCCTCTGGGGCATTGGGAGGGATTTGACTTTTATTAAAGCAAACCGCCCCGGCCCCTGGTTGAGGGATAATAACCGGTCAAATGTCTCAACTACTATGCCAAATGTGCATGTGGCCCAGTAATGATATTCCCTACATGTACCTAATCACGACTTTGCCCCGGAAAAGGGGGTGGGGGAACAATGATAGGCGCATTATACATTATCTCTGATATCTACATACATGTACGTATCGATGCTGGCTCACGTGGTAGCTAGCCAATGAGTTTAGTTTTGTGGTATTTGCCGCACCCAACAGATGAAAGGCGCATATCATGATGTCTGATGTCATAAAGTTGCCTGATGAATGTTTATTAGTAATTTAATTTTGCCACGGTTTTTTTTTATTTATGTTTGTAAATTGCACTATAGCCATGTTGCTCTAAATGACATCATCCACCATGCATCGAGCCCTGACCACTTCCCATGTACATCCCATATACATCCAGACTGGTATTAATTAACCCCCAGTATCACGGGCAATCCGAGTAAAACCACAGATACTGCTGGTAGGCCCTCTGCATAGCCTCGTCCCCAGGCCGTCAATTTAAGTTTAGGAAAAAAGACGGCCTGGTAGCTATTGCCACTATGTTAGTGCGCATGCGCTGGCCATTACCTGAAAAACACGTAATCGTATACTTAGCTTGTAAACCTTTCCGTAAGCTAACTCATATCCGGTCTGCCTCGTTTAGGTTTTGTTTATGAATAAAATTAAAAACATCGCACACGTGACGAATTCATACACGCTAATACGCGTATACGTGGCTCTTGAAATCCACCCCCATTCCCAGAGCCATGGTCGCAAACACCACTCGAACCACACCATCAGCTTGGCTAAGGCTGGACATCACTACCCTCTTGTTGTGCTCGTCTGTACATGAGTGGAACATCGCAAACAGCCTGTTGTCGCTGACCTGTTCCACACCTGGAGGATAGTAGCTGGCATCTTGGAGATAACGTACAAAGTGTGCGTAAAGGGATGCACACATCCAGGGATTGGCAGTAGACCACAACCCTCCGAGCCTTGATGTTGCGTTCAGCCAGATCCCTGACAACATAGCTGAAGTCCTCCTCGATGGTATTCTTCCGAACCGCCTCGTATGTGATGTTCGGTTTTGTCAGGAGACTCGGAAACCAAACAACAGCCATCCATGTCTAGCTGTTTGCGATGTTCCACTCATGTACAGACGAGCACAATAAGAGGGTAGTGATGTCCAGCCTTAGCCAAGCTGATGGTGTGGTTCCATGGCTCTGGGAATGGGGGTGGATTTCAAGAGCCACGTATACGCGTATTAGCGTGTATGAATTCGTCACGTGTGCGATGTTTTTAATTTTTTCATAAGCAAAACCTAAACGAGGCAGACCGGATATGAGTTAGCTTACGGAAAGGTTTACAAGCTAAGTATACGATTACGTGTTTTTCAGGTAATGGCCAGCGCATGCGCACTAACATAGTGGCAATAGCTACCAGGCCGTCTTTTTTCCTAAACTTAAATTGACGGCCTGGGGACGAGGCTACCCTCTGCAACGCAGCAACTGGAGTATATGAAAGCTGAAAGGACTACAATTGTTCTGTACAAGTTAGTAGGCAGGGACAGGCTGACTTCAAACAACACATGCACTTTAAAATTATGACGTTGAAGTGATCTATTTTCTATTTTGTCTTCATACCCTAACAGTAATCCACAGTTTGACAATCCCTAGCATATCCACCAATTTTACAGCCACTCCATTGTCCATATCCACTCCATTGTCCATATCCACTCCATTGTCCATCTACTCTATTATCTATGTCTGTAGTGAATCAATATTGTTGTTTATTATTTACATGTAGGTCAGCCCAACATCACTTCTTTGTTACACGCCACTACCTCAGGTGTCTACAAATGCAGACTTGGTTAACGCAAGCAACGCAAGCGTACCCTGCATGCAATATGGATGTCGGGTAGAAATTAAATGAAATTGAACGACTATTTATGATTAATATAGTATTTGCTATATATATAACTTCAAAAGCTGAGTGACGCGTTCTACAAAGGCACTAGAGGAGGCGCACAGGTGTTATTAGGAGGAGGGGCTCTAATAGGCCGCTTTATGGTGTAATTAATCCAGTGTATTAATATTTTAATGAGGCACAAAGGCTGCTTTACTGCTGCATTACACGGCCAATTCTTACGCTAAGTGAATCAGATCCGCTACCCAAAGGTCGTGATTCAGCCGTGAAGCGGACTTAATTTCCAATAGAATTCAATAGTATTCGGAACAAGGTCAGTAAATTTCAGGAAATTAAGTCCGCTTCATGACTGAATCACGACCTTTGGGTAGCGGATCTGATTCACGTAGCGTAAGAATTGGCCGTGTACACATGTATGATAAAGTGTCATATTGTGTGTTCACAATTGTCAACAGCCTCGCTATTCTCAAGCACACACACATTATAGGCAGGTGGTGGCAATGTACATCCAGAATGTACAAACATGCCCATCTTATTATCATACTGAGGGGCAGATGGATAGTCACACTTCAGGGAACTTGAATCTTCTGGATCTAATGGAGGCTGGTGGATCTGTAGGGTGGTGGCTGCCAGTAGTGATGATTGACGGACTCCGCCAATTGTTGGTCTTGTGCGGCGCTTGCGATACAGTAGCACAGCTGCAATGGCCATGCCCACAGCCACGCCTATAGCCACGCCTCCCAGCAAGGCTCCCACCACACCCCCAGCAGTGGCGGCACCTGCTGATCCAAGTTGGCTGGAGCTGGTACCTGCATATTTGGACACATGCCAAAAAAATTAAATGGTCTATGCACAAGATCTACCCTCTCCCTAATAACTAACTAAATGTAGGACATGCCCGCCAATAGTCATTGCATGTTACTTATTTGATGTGGGAACCAACTGCCATGCCCACAATATTTAATTCTCATGTAATGAGAAAATTGCAAAAAAAATAGAAATACTAACTTTATATAAAGATCCATATACATGTATGTATGTGCGCAAAACCCGGAGTTCAAAATCTAGATCTGTGCTTACATTGAATTTCTAAAAACTTTTTAACGCCTACAAAATATCTTGCTATATGAATTTCCCCACACATGAGCTGTGTAGAAAAATAATAGTTTGAACTGTATGCTGTACATGTACCCACCATGTAGGCCAGGTACTGTTGTGACACCCATATTAGATTTGGCAACAGCATTAATATTGAGGAAGTGTTAACGAATAACATTAAATTCATGTCCATGATACCACTATGTGGTAATATATCAGCTATGAATAAGCTTCTTGTGCAACTCAAAACCTTGTCAAAATTTCAAGTACTTTATATATTTTTGTTCACGGAAATCAACTTCTAAATATTACATAACTATATATCTACAATTAGTAGCAATTTCAGGCAGGTAGAATTGCTATAAATAATGTGGGTCTGTAACATTTGCATACATAAATTAATGAATCTTGTTTCCTTACTTTTTAGTCAATTGCTGTCTACAAATCCTACATCACCAATTTGATTTTAATTAAATTTGTATGTCTTTTTTCACTCAATTGTATTTAACCTGAGTGTATCTGGGAGCACCATGCATGTCTGTGATAACATAGAGATGGAGACTTGTATACAGTTGTGTCAGGCACCCACCAGGGGGTATGAGGATCATCTTTATGGCTTCCAAAGCAGCATGATGAAATCTGCTACTAACAATACCTAGGTATTAAGGTATGGATTGAAATTTGTATCTAGCGTAACTCCGGTTACAAAAATATTAAATAATCCAACTCTGCAGTTTTTCCAACCTGTTAGTTCTAGTGCTTCCACATAACTGTCTAAATTATGCGATGAAGATACAATGGACCTATTATCCCGAGCAAATACGTTTTGTCAGGTTTGATATACATGTATTTATAGTTTGCAACTGTGATTCTGGTGATTGGATAGACAATTAATAACCTGCTGAAAAGTTTTATGACAGCAACTGACAGAGTAATACTATGCAAGTACATGCATACTTAACTTTTAACACTATACAGTTGCTGTCATAGTACTTTTCACTAACACTATACAATTTACATGTAGCATAATCTGTCCAACACTTACAGTTTAAGACACTTACCACAATTAAGCTCATCGCTGTTGTCTCCACAATCATTAGCATCATCACAACGATAAGTTGCACCAATACATACATCATTTTTGCATAAGAAGTAGTCTGGTGATGAACAATCTATATTGGGGCAAAAACACACATAGCAAATTTTTTTGGGTACATTTCAGCATTGGTGGTAACTAATACAATTAATTAAAATTCAAAATTGTTCGTCTGAAGCACCTGTGGCTTAGCTGAAATGTTTGCAGCAAGGCTGGCTATTCATATAAAACACAGCAAATCCTCTTTGACCCCAAAGCCTTATAATTGCCAAATCTATCCTGTAAGAGCTACTGCAAGGTCTATCTATGTACAGGTGTATCTATGTATCAAGATCTTGATTTGAAATTGATCATGTACACGTATAATGTACAGCTTGTAGCATTTGTGTACATGTTTAGGGACAATACCATATAAATACATACAACACAGCAGTCGATTACAGTTCAAACCATCTGGTCAACTAAGAACATGTATATTTATTTATTCAAATATTATTATTATTATAACAATTCTTATTATAATACCTTCCGACTGTCAACAACTGTCATCTGCCATCTACATGTACATGTATAGCAGGCATGGCAATATCTGGGTAGAATAATTCTATTTAAGTGTACTGCCACACCTTACTTGGTTGGGTTTTAATAAGTCATGCAGCCTAAAATACACTGTATCTTACCGCATGAAGACATTGTGAATTTTTACTATTAATACAGCTACCTGAGCTGTTGTGCTGGCCAATTATGTAGTGCTTGTGGCCGGATCACATGGATTTTTGTGTGTTGACTTTAAGTGCAATAGATAGCATACAAGCATGTACATGTACATGTGTAGACATGGCAGCACTACATGTACATGTACATGTACATGTGTATGCATACATGTACATGTACAACCGAAACAAAGTAGCCAGCCATACCATAGCAGCGAACACCAGCAAAGTTACTGCTGTTACAGTCCACTGGTGTTGTAAAACTGCATCTAAATATGTTATTTTCAGTGCCTCTGCAACCACCAACATCACTCCAAGTATTTGTAGCTGTTCCAGGACCAAAAAAGGAATTGTAGAATGGAGTGCTTGCTGTAGGACACGATGTAAGATGGTGACTTTGGAGGATATACATTGTCCTAGTACTTACCAGAAGTGTAACCCAACTGGTTACATATAACCTTTGCATCACTTCGGTCCCAATATGTATCACACACTGTTCCCCACATGCTGTCATCACACACCTCCACCGTGCCTTCTGCTGTAGAGACTCCACCTACCAGCTGAACATCTCCGCGAAAACATGCTGTGGAACATTGCGTGTATAAAATACATTCAAATTAGCAGAAGAAGAAATTAAGCCAAATGATGATCAAATAGTTTTAAGTCTTTTATATATAAGTAACAGGATGCTAAAGATGTCGGTATATCGGTAATTTATTCAATTTCCACATGCTGTATTTTAACAAATAGTCTACTACTATTATACTATGTGCAACATGCACACGATACATACTGCAAACATGTACATGTATTCATGTTTCATGTACATGTACAATGTAGTACAAGTAAACACAGGACCACCTAATGAACTGATTGCTAAAAGGGAGGATACTTGCACAAGATGGTATAAAATTTGTAAGGAGCAAACAGATACATGCAGGTACATGATTTTCGATAATCCATGTCTATGCATTTTTATACATGGATCCAAGTCCACGTACAGTACAATGATAAACGTCTCCCCATTTATAACAATGAGGGAGCATCAAATATGTGTGAGAAAGCAATTATATCCTAAATACATGTTTACACATGTACATGTAACCAGATGTAATATTAGACTCGTACCCAGACCCACACTATTACATCACCGCTACACATGAAATAAGTCGATAAACTGCCTACCAAAAGTTGTTCTAAGCATGTGCGATTTAAAGTGTACAATTAGGACACAATCAGAGTGTAAATTGCATGTTTAACTATACGGTAGAGACCTGGTACTATGTACATGTATTTTGCTTACCCTGAAGGTCCTGTAAGGTTGTGTGTGTGACAAGCAAATGACCACAGGATTATCCAAAGAGGAAGTAAAAAATGTGGAACTTCACCGCGATACATGTATACTTTCACAAACTTTTTGTAAATATACACATGACCCACGTTAATCAAAGGTAGTTACGTGCTGCTGCCTGGCTGTTGGCTTCACTCACTGCCATGTTGTGTTTGACAGTATGTAGGAGAAGCTCCGCCCTTTTTACTCCCTCTACGGATACTCCTGTGGCATGTTTTCGCTTGTCACACACAACTTTAGGACATAACCATGCAATTTATTAACATATTGTACTCTAATTGTGACATAATGGGTATTCTGCATTCTAATTGTATGTTTAAAATATCAGATGCCTAAAGTGACTTTTGGTAGGCTGTTTACCATGCAGACCCGTTTTTTTGCATAGCGGTGATGTAATCCAACTGCAGCTGTGGGTGTGGGTCTGGGTACAAGACTAATGATCGTGGGTACATGTACAATGTATATACATGTACAATGTATATACATGTATTTGTATGTACATGTACATGTATATGCTCTTACTGCAAGTGTATTCATCCGAGTCATCTCCACAGTCATTGTGTCCATCACATCTCAAGTTGTAGTTCACACACAGACCATTGGAACATTGGAAGTTTGGATAAGGGCAATCTGAAACAGAAACATTTAAATACTTAGAACCTACTTCCTTCCATAAAACATATGTACATGCATATGCATTTGAATAATATGGATACCCAGTGTTACCATGGATAAAAGTTTAAAAAAAAAAAACAATTTGTGCGATAAAAAATCATCGTATGTCATAAAAAAAGGGTAGGAGCTAAAATATAGCCTTACATGGGATGGAGCACTGCACTCCAGCCTGTTGGCCCAGAAAACATTGGGTTGAAGTGGGAGTCCGAGGACAAGACAAAAGTCTTGTCTCATTACCGACACAACCACCAGCCACATTGATCCATGAGTACGACGATGAGCCTGAACCATAATATGAGTTGTACACAGGAACACCTGTGCATGGGAAGGAAAGAGTACTCTGAAATGAAATACTAAGTATGTATAACTCACTGGCATTGAACCCAAGCTGTCGGCAAACCACTTTGGCATCATTTGCACTCCAACGTTGGTGACAAATAGTGTTCCACTGATTTATAGCGCAGAGCACCACAGTGCCTTGATATGCTGTTGGGCCTCCAGTCAGTTGAATGTCACCCTCGTAGCAAACTGCAGTGTGCATAGTGTTTATAGATAACTGAATGAATATTATATACGTGTACGAGTGAATAGCACACAGACACCCCAGCTAGTATGACCTACCACAGCCAACTTCATCACTGTTGTCTCCACAATGATTGTAACGATCACACTGGTAAGTGGCTGGTATACAGTCCCCCGTTTTGCAAGTGAATTGGTTAGAGGAACAGATGGCTGTGTGCAATGAAGGAACCATGTTATGATCCCTCCTCATAGTAACCACCACCATAATCAGGTCATTCACAGTAGATCATGTGCAATAATTGTGCTCAAAGCATGCTGAATTTATACATTGATACTATCCCTTACATTACCATATTACCATATTTGGCACCAGATGTGGTGTTGAAACATACATGTAGTTGTGCTGTGTCAAGTTCCCTTTAAAAAAAACGTGCAGTGTTTTGAATTTTATCTCAAGTTGTTATCATATACAGTGAACATGTAGTTTTTACACATTTTCTGAAGCCAATTTAAACATTCGTTCCCAAACTTTGCACACATGTAAAATGTGTAATATGCCACCATTTAGGTTTGGCACTACTATATTTTTTATCGTGTCCAGTGCCTTGGATTATTTATTAGTAAATGGGACAGTTTCCGACAAAATGGCCCTTCGTATATATATATAAAATGTTATAAAAATGCTTCTCTTCTGAATTGCTATATCTTCCGAACGGTTAACGCTATCAACTTCCAATTTTCAACACTTCATACTACACCATTTCCCTATGGCAAAATATATTTTGGAGTCTTGCACTTGCTCCGTGCCAGTATTGCAACGTTCGATACCCCATCGGGTTCAAATCCGCCATAACTTTAGGTAGGAGTAATCAAATAGCCTCGAATTCGGTTTATAGGTAGAGGGGTCCTATACCTATCGATTTGTTCTGTTCGTTAATTTTTATGTCATCCGTTTTGGAGATACAGCGGCGCAAAGTTGGTACAAGTTTCCCGCTCGAATCGCGCCGTTGCATGTGCATGAACCGCTTCCATTCACCGAAGACATGAATATTCAACTATTTCCTGTGGGTTGGGACTTTATTAACCTAGCCACACCTACAAAGCAGGATACGATTTATTTATCGATAAAAGACGGTGAGTATTGAAATCAGAATGTTTTTATACAATGTTGCCTATGATAGACAGTTGTTATTCGTTATCTTCTGTGTAGATAAACGATATGGCGAAGTCTGACGACGAGCTCGTCGTGTATCATTCAGCGGACGAGTTTGAATGGTACGAAAATTTGGACGTGGATAGAGAACGGTGGTGATGACGGTGGCACCAATGCCGATCGATGGAAGTTATGATTTCGATGGCAGTGTGGCCAGGACGTCACTTGTGTGCCACAGCTGTACCAGGACTGGCAGTACCATGATTGAAACACCTTTTTGGGCCAGTGGTTTGGGCCTCTGGTTGGCTTTAGTTGCTACCACACATTTGAGTTTGACCGAGAACACCCTGGTGTCATGAAAATGAAGACCTTGCCATCGGACACAAACCCCACCGAGGTAACCATGCTGAGGGCTGGAGTGGCCATAAAGGACATACAGGAGGCTTATCAGAGCCAAGTGATGCCACCTGTTATTAGCCCCAATGGATTGTCCCTGATGCGGTCACTGTACCTGTATGAGAAGGTGAGGGAATACATTCGTGACCCAAGGAAGAGGGAAGGG